>OMNZ01017324.1:0-13988 GCA_900303255.1 Lesueurigobius sanzi
TCCTTCTATTCTTTGTCAAATTATTCATAGATTTCGGAGACCACAGGGCAACAAGAAATATTTGGCTGTGTACATAATCAAGAATGTTTGTAAAGCAATTAAATCTTTTAGCTTTAATAGTCCTGACTTCAGAAAGAGTCCATAGGTGTGCTCTTTGGCAGCAGCTGTGTGGAGAATTCTCATTGCTCTTCTTGTAGAATTATTAAAGGCATTAGATTACTGTAATAAGAATTTCCCCAAACTTCCAAGCAATACATAAGATATGGTAAAATTAGTGAACAATAAAGAATTCTCCTAGTTTTATAGTTTAACTTATATTTATCTCAAAATAGCAAGGTTTCTACAGATTTTCTTTTCTACATAAGCAATGTGTGACTTCCATTTTAATTTGTCATCTATAATAATAATAAAACCTTTTCAATAATAATTCCATTAAGACTCAAACTAACATTGTTGATCTCTCTTTGATTTGAAAACAACATAAATTTGGTTTTATTTTGTTGCATTGTGGCCACAACATGCGAGGAGGATTTTTCTGTGAGGACGAGGATTCACTGTGAGGGATGGATCAAGGGATGAACAGGCATGGCTGCTTCACAGGACTTCGTGGATGGACAACATGGCTACCTTGCAAGACTTCGTAGATAAACAAACATGGCTACCTCAGAGGACTTCGTAGATAAACAAACATGGCTACCTCGGAGGACTTCGTAGATAAACAAACATGGCTACCTCGGAGGACTTCGTAGATAAACAAACATGGCTACCTCGGAGGACTTCGTAGATAAACAAACATGGCTACCTCGGAGGACTTCGTAGATAAACAAACATGGCTACCTCGGAGGACTTCGTAGATAAACAAACATGGCTACCTCGTAGGACTTCGTAGATATTGCTGGTCAGGTTGGTCCACAATGGCGGCGCACGGAGTTGCAGCGGCTCAGGATCTACCCTCCATCTGATCTATGTAATTTCGTTGTACATTGTATAATGACAAATAAAGCGCTTCACTTCACTTCACTTCACAACATCCCCACTTTAGTAGCCTCTACAGACTCCAAACTTTCCAGTCTTGTACTTCACAATATTGTGAAGATTTGTTCGGGAGCAGGTTTCAATATTTACTTGCTAGGCTGATTTATTGCGTTTTGAACATAGAAAACAAGGCAAACTCCTGGACATCTCCTGTATATGACTGAGAACCTACACAGACATATAGGAAACAAGGCTAAATGTTCATTCACTAATTCAACTAAACAAGACATCCAAAATCCCCTCTGAACAAATCTTTGAGACTATTATATCAACAAAATAAAACCATTTAAACCTGGCTTGATCCGTTACTTTGATTTTATTGCCAAAAAATTGGTCATTTTTACAATTTGTATTCATAAAATGTTGTATGTTTCTCGCCTTAAGCTGCCCACGCACTAGAGGATTTTTAGCCAGCCTTTCTGAGTCTGAGGAGGCGTGGCTCAATGTGTGTGTGTGTGTGTGTGTGTGTGTGCGAGTGTGTGTGTGTGGGGGTCTGTGTGTGTGTGTGTCTGCGTGTGTGTGTGTGTGTGTGTGTGTGCGTGTGTGTGTGTGTGTGTGTGTGTGTGTGTGTGTGTGTGTGTGTGTGTGTGTGTGTGTGTGTGTGTGTGTGTGTGTGTGTGTGTGTGTGTGTGTGGTCTGTCCACAGATGTAAAATCCTGTAGTGTGTGGCCACCTTTACGTTACCACATTGATATTGATTGCAATCAGAAGGGCAATTTTAGCCTTCTGTTTTAGTTTGAACTGTCTTCTTAGTTCATATTTCTTCAGGCCCATGCACAATAAACACTGTAAATACATGCTGCTAAAAGAGGATAGATGTTCAAAACAGGAACTGTAGACTGAAACCACGGCCTGTGCAGGTGCCATAAAGGTGTGAAAATGTGCAGTAATGAAAGAGAAAAGGGGCAGATGGTGTGACCTGCAGCAAACAGGCCGCAAAACACAGTGATTTCATTGCCAGTGATTAATCAGCTGCAGTTTAGCACGAATTGAAGCAAAGGTTGGTGAAAGTGACGACAACCCACTCAGTGAAAAGACTTTGAACGAGTAGAAAAGTCCCTCTTGGTGCGAAGGGAAAAAACATGGAAACTGCAACTTAATATAACCAATGTTTACTGTTATTGCAATTTAAGTCAATACATACAATGCAAGACAGAATTACTCAATATAAGGCACGACTCTATGTGAAGAGATGTAATTGAGTGATATAAACTTTTACTGTATATTACTGACATGAAAATGATAAAAATTGCCTATATTGTAGCCGACAATATGGCCTAATGGGTAGACTCGTTGATATGTTAATCACAAAGGTTTGCTCAGAGGGAGTTTGCATATTTTGTTTAGTTTTTGAATAAACTAGTGAATAAACAAAGTGATTTGGCCTTGTTTTTTTGGAGCTTAAAACTCAATAAATCAAGCTAGGAATTAAACATTGCAAAATCCCCTCGAATAAACAGCCAGAATGTTGTTTACTACTTGACCGGAAAGTTTGGAGTCTGTAGGAGCGACTGAAGTGGAGATGTTGTCACCACAATGTGATAAAAATTATGTTGTTGAAGTTACAATTTCCCATGTACCTGTAGTTCTATGGAGAAGCCTTGATTTAGTGCATTAAATACACTCCTTATAGTAAAGATTAGGTAATTAATTCGTTTACACGTGAAAATTTGTATGTTTACAGATTAGACTGGCCCAAAATCTGAAAATTGTCTTTTGGATGTAGGCTCTCCCCTTAAGGTTAAATATTCTTAAATACTGAAATTTTCACTTACGTTGTCTTTGTACGTAATGTTAACATAAACCTATAATGAGGACTGATTTGTGCAGCCGGACAATCTATGACCTATACAGCTGTGGCCAAAAGTTTACAAATCCTTTGAATCTTTTGGCCATTTTTCATAGAATATGAATAACACAAAAATCTTTTTTTCCACTCAGCCATTTATTGTCAAAGAACTGAGTTTACTCTTTTGAAATCATAATGAAACAGAAACTCGAAACTCAACCACTGATCTAACATTTACATGACCTTCAGGAGCAAAGAAAACTCACTTCAGCTGAAATACAGGACTCTCTGACAATATGTAAACTTCAGATCTGGGACGTTTGGCTAGTTTCTAGTTGAAAAGCGTAAACAAACAGGTTCTTTGGCGATAAATGGCTTCACGCAACCACTAACCATGAGACATTTTACACAACCTCTGCCCCAGTTGTCCCAGTTTTTCACCAGTGCCATGTCCAAAGCCATTTACTTGATACATTGTGACTTTTAACCGAGACGAAAAAATGTGACGGGAAAAATGCAGGAAGAAAATTACAAAAAAATAAGAAAACACGGTAAAAACAAAGAAAAAATGCGAGAAAAAAGCAATAAATATGTGCGAAAAACTATGAAAAAATTACAAAAAAAAAGATGAAAAAATACAAAAGAATGATGAAAAAAAAACAAAAAAACAAAAGACGAATAAAAGATGACAAAAATGATGAAAAAATCGTGAGAAAAATTACAAAAAAACCCTGCAAAAATTTACAAAAAAACGAGAAAAATGCCGAGATGAAAAAATGATGAAAAAAACAAAAAGAAAAAGAAAAAATCTACTTTTTGTCCCAGTTTTTAATGTGAAAAATCTGGTCACCCTAGTTTGGCCACAACGGTAAATGCTGTGACTATAGTGATCTCTGTACTGATCACAAGGCGACTACGCAGCTGCTCACGGCCCCGTACGGGTGATTGTCCCAGCATTGCCTCAAGATGACTCTTCCTTTCTTTTGCAAAGTGAAGAGTGGAGGATTGACTGCTGAGTCTCATTTTGCGGAACATCAATTATCAATCTGAAATTAAACTAATGTTGTGAGGGCCCCTAGACATACAGTACAGTAATTCCACTTAAGCTGAAACTGAACGCTTGGGCCAGTCCTGATGACAACAGATTTCTTTTTGGGGATGGAAATTACACAAAATCAAAATACATCAGAAATACAGTCTGGGGCTCTATCTTGAGTTGGCTCTGCACTGATACCTTCACCTACAGGTAGCGAGTACTACTGTGGTGACTTTTTCCTCTCTCGGCTTCCTCTACATTTGCGTTGAAAGAGGTTTTGGTCACATCGTCTTTTGAAGGGCCTCGCTGACAGATCTGGCACGGAACAATGAGGTGAGTTAGCTTCAAATATATATCATTTATTGCTTTATGCTTGCTGTGCCATAACCTTCATCCTATTTATGCTGCAGAACAATATATCTTTTACAGTATTATGTTTATATTAACTTTCATAACTTTTTAGCACTATGCATGTTGCAGTGTGAGATATATTATTGTCCAAATGAGACCACATTTCTATGATGTGGGGTCCTCACACAATGTTCACTTTCATGCAGATGTCTTGTAATACTAAGAGTACGTGGTGTATATGTACTTCCTTCTGTGTATTTCAATTCTCCTCTCGAATGTTGATTTTTTAAATCAACGCATTATTGCAAAGTAAATTATGAACCTTTGCTCTTTAAGTCATTTTATGTGTATTGCATATTTAAAACAACAGAATTGCACCAAAGTAGCAAACAGATCACGAGACGAAGAATAAAAAAGAAAATATTAAACAATATACATGTAATGACAGCAATAGGTTGTGTTCATGTTATAGGGTTGTATTTCATTTGGAGCAGGTGCCAATACAACTCTATGGCAGAGAGACAATTTTGAAAGAAATTTACTAAAAGAAAATTTACATTTGATCGTTATTTGATAGTGATTGGCTTCACAAACCTGCCATGTTATTCTTGTGGATGAAAGTCCTTTCTACTGGCACATGTTTTTGAATATTGTCTCCACTTTTGGACGCCGTTATGAGAAAATAATTAGACTTTAGTTCACATGTGCTGACAGAGAAACAGTTGAACTTTGTGACCGTTTTTGTTTCATGTGGATTGGCCCAGGGATTACAGATGAATTAGCCATCAACCAAGACTAGAAATCTGCATTTTGACAGTTACCATACAGTTGTGCTCAAAAGTTTACATACCCCTTTAAGTTTACATATCCTTTTTTCATCGAATATGAACGATAGCACAGAAAGAGTTCTTGTGCGACGCCATTTGTTGCCAAAGAACCAAGTTTACTCTTTTTAAATCATGATGAAACAGAAACTACTCAAATGTCCCTGATCTAACATTTACATGACCTTCAACAACTGCCAGGAAAATTGTTCAGGAGCAAAGAAAAACTCACTTCAGCTGAAATACAGGACTCTTTGACAAAATTGGACTCTGAAAAAAATAATGTTTGTTTTCAAGATGCACAATATGTAAACTTTTGATCAGGGACATTTGGCTAGTTTCTAGTTGAAAAGCGTAAACAAACAGGTTTTTTGACAATAAATGGCTTCACGCGACCACTAACCATGAGTGAAATAAAGGTTTTTTTGTATGTGTAAGTTCACATCCCCTGACATTCTGCCAGGGGATGTAAACTTTTGAGCACAACTGTAGCTATCGCTGCCCTCCACATGTATTTTAAACTGTAGACTGTCTTGAGAATGTTGTGATGTCACGTGAACGCAACCTATCAAGACACACGGGTCCTCATTTAGTGTGTTGAAATAAGCGTTATCGTTATTGTACAGTTCAGAAAACCAAAATAGGTCACAACATTCCAAGCAGCCTGTGTTTTAACATTGAGGTGGGCAGGTGGTAATACCATGTTGGTAACTAATCCTCAAAATGCCTCAAATTTAGTCTTGGACATGGCTAATAAATCTGTAATGGGTGTATGTATGTGTATGGGCTTTGATATGTGCATATAATTAATTTGCATGTACAATTTGGATGTGCAGGAGGGATTGTGAGAGCTAGAAATGAATTTGGGCCAAAATTAACCAATTCCCTTTTTGAACAGGAACCAGGAACCAAAGCTCTTTTAATGTTTTGTTTGTCCAACACCAACACATAAATGATCCAACTTACACTGAGTTAGTACCCAAGTTTCTCACCAAGTATATTTTGTTTTTACCAGCCTGTGGCCTCCACCTTTACAATGTTTAAGTTATCATGTTGATTGCAATTATTTTTAAAGATATTCCTAAAGAACCCAAAACACATCATGTTTGGGAAATCTAAACATTAATTCTCATGCTCATAGAGTTGTGGCAACAAGTTTACATACAGAATGGCAGGGTTTGTAAACGTATGTATTTTATAGAATACAACAAAAACCTTTATTTCACAGATGGTTAGTGGTCGCGTGAAGCCATTTATTGTCCAAAAAGCTGTTTGTTTTCTTTTCAACTAGAAACTATCCAAATGTCCCTGATCAAAAGTTTATACATTGTGCATCTTGAAACAAACAGAGTCCTGTATTTCAGCTGAAGTGAGTTTTTCTTTGCTCCTGAACAATTTTCCTGGCAGTTGTTGAAGGTCATGTCAAGGTTAGATTAAGGACATTTGAGTAGTTTCTGTTTCATGATGATTTCAAAAGAGTAAACTCAGTTCTTTGGCAATAAATGGCTTCGCACAACCACTAACCATGAGTGGGAAAAAAGATGTTTGTGTTATCATTCAAATTCTATGAAAAATGGCCAAAAGATTAAAAGGGTATGTGAACTTTTGGCCACAACTGAATTTCCCTTTTTGTTTTTACTAACAACACAATCTCTTCTTTCAGCGAAAAGATCTCTATCACTGAAGGCGATCCGTTGCTTGATTACTTCGATGACTTAATTTCCAACTACACAGACAACGATACGTATGGAACTGACAAACCAGGCGGCATGTGCAACCTTGATGACCGCATGAGCTTCAAGGCCACGTTCATCGCGACGCTGTACTCGCTGGTGTTCGTGGTGGGCATCCTGGGGAACGGGGCCCTGCTGGGAGTGCTGTTCCGCAGCCGGAGGAGCTGGAGCGTGACGGACACCTTCATCCTGCACCTGTGCGTGGCCGACGTGCTGCTGCTGCTCTCGCTTCCTCTCTGGATCTCGGAGGCCGTGAGCGGGTGGACCTTCGGGACGCCCCTGTGCAAGATCATTGGGGCAGTGTTCACGGTGAGATGGAAACCCTACAGATTGGTCATCGTCACGTCACCGGAGGCTGCATTTACATGTTTCTGTATCAGCTCTGTCTGTCGCTGACTCATTAGGGCAATTCTGGTTCTGCTTTGTGAGGACACATGTACAAAGGTGTGTGGTATGTGGCATTTATTGTCTCATTTTGAGGGATTCAGACTTCTGTTCTGATTCAGACGTTTTGACTTCTTCATGAACTACGTAAGGCAAGGAAAGTTTATTTGTGGAGCTCAATTCATACACAAGGGAATTCAAAGTGCTTCACAATTACAAGAAGGCAAATACAATCAATCAATAAAGCATAAATATAATCATTACTTACATTAAAAGCAAAGAGTGCAGATGAAATACTTTCAGTGTCATATGCACGGCTAAAAAGAACTGTTTTTGAACATAGTCAGAGTTGATTATGTTCAAAAACATAACTTGAACCTTCCTCACTCAGCGGAAACTACAGGGGAAGCTACGTCACCAACAGCTGTTTTAAAAAGACTCAGTTACCCACAACCCTGACGACAAAAATACTCCTTCTTCTACTCTCCACCACTGACTTAAAACAGATTGTCAACTGTTTTTTTTTTTTTCAATAAACAGCACTTTATAAACTTCATGCAAACTGGAAGATAAACTCAGGACTCTATGAAGCCAGACAGAAAACAGACGATAATGTCAAGGCGGTCGATGATGCACGTCCAGGTCAACAATAAGGAGAGGAAATTTCCCAGGCTTTTTTCCCATTTTAGATGCAGCCTCTGCCTCACCCTGTTTAGTCCTGACTCTAGGAACTAGCAGGAGAGCACTCCCTGAGGTCCTTAGAGCTCAACATGATTAATACGGATCTAACGTGTCAGAGATGTAACTGAGAATAGCAGATGAGGGGGAGTGCATCAAGGGCTCTTCGGAACAGGGCTAGGGAATAGCAATAGCAAATGCCGCTGATCTAAGTGTGGAGTGAAAGAGTAGTCAACCAGCAGAAAAATCCAAGGTGTCTTTGCAAAATAAAAGTCTTTTATTAAGACTTGGACCAGCCTACACGTTTCAACCCATAGGGCATTATGCCCTGATGAAGACCTGTGGATCAAAACGCTATATCAGAGATGTACTTTGGTGCTAGACCATGCAGAGACTTGTAAACAAGCAGAGCTGTAACCCTGAGCACTGGACTAATATGGTTGCATTTCCTGGTTCAGGACTCGAGCAGCAAGAAGTGTTTTATTTCTTGACATTGATAACTTCCCTTTCTCTTTCCTCCTCAGATCAACTTCTACTGTGGCATCTTCCTGCTGGCCTGCATCAGTCTGGACCGGTACTTGTCCATTGTCCATGCCACACAGATGTACTCGCGGAGGAACCCCCATTTGGTCCAGGGCAGCTGTCTGCTCGTGTGGCTCTTCTCCCTGCTCCTCTCGACTCCAGACTGGATCCTCCTCAAAGCCGTGAGCGATTCGAGGCTTGACAAAACCGAGTGCAAACACAATTACCTCATGTTTAATAAGTCTGGAGCGGACATGGTCCGCTTGGTGACTCGCCTGATCTACCACATTATGGGTTTCCTGGTGCCTTCCGCTATCCTCATCTTCTGCTACTCCTGCATCCTGCACCGGCTCCGCAGCGGCACCGCTGGCCTTCAAAAGCAGCGCGCGTCCAGGGTCATAGTGGCTGTGGTGGTTATGTTCTTCGTCTGCTGGACTCCTTACAACCTCATGCTACTGGTGGACACGCTCATCTCCCGCAACGAGACAAGACCGACCTGCGAAGGCTCGAGCGGGCTGGAGAAAGCCGCGCTCATCACCACCTGCCTGAGCTACCTCCACTGCAGCCTCAACCCCATCCTGTACGCCTTCGTGGGGGTCAAGTTCCGCCGGCAGCTCCTGGACATCCTGCGCTCCATGGGCTGCCACATCAAAACCACAATGCACTTCCAGTCCACGGCCAACAGTCGGAAGAGCTCCATGTGGTCCGAGTCCGGAGACACCTCCTACTCCACCGCGGTCTGAAGGAGATCAGCCGGGAAGCACTGGCTCCAGTGTAGAGATGGGCTTCGATCATGGCTTTTTCTGTCATGGGTGCACTGCATCAAATATATCTTGATCTCATTCTGAAATCTACAAATCTATAATTCTACAAATCTCAATTTTAAGAATAAAATGATTTTTACCATGTCAACAATAATGAAATTAAGAGTCAATCTGAAATCAAGTAATTTGAATTTGCCGAATGTCTTTTTGAGGAATTTCTACTGTTCAAAAAATGCCATATTTGACTTTTTTCTTTTTTTCCCTCACGGTGGGCTCATGGATTGGCAGCTTTACATTACATTTATATCCTTAAGGCTCACTGTGAAGCTTTCTAAATAGAACAATATGGGAAATTGTAAATTCAATGACCGTTTTCTCAAAATGCATTTTTCTGGTGTTGTTTACTCCATAAAAGTAATCCAACTATTGATTACTGATTATTTTTTCTAAAAGTAATCTGATTACTAATTACTAGTTACTTTGGTTAAAAATAGGATCAAGCAACAGCTGTTCAGTATTATCTTGTAAATCTTGCTTTGGCTGTAACTTGATTGAATAATATTTACAGTTTATATGTACAGCAGTTGCATTCAACTTTGCTCAGGCCTTAATCTGAAAAATAACGTTTTCAAGTCAGTCAAAAGTAATGGAATTGTTACTTAATAAAGTAATTATAATCTATTACCAGTTTTGTAATTGTAATCCTGTTACATTACTCCGTTACTAAAAAGCTAATCTAATTACAATGGATTATTTAGCAAACCTTTCGTACTCTGCAACACTGGTGGTGATAACATCTCCACTTTAGTAGCTCCTACGGACTCCAAACTTTACAGTCTTGGACTTAACAATATTTTGAAGGTTTGCTCAGAGGGATTTTTCAATATTTACTTCATAAACTGATTTATTGAGTTTTCAACATCAAAAAATGAGACAAAATTAGAAATTTTACAGATTTATTCACTAACAACTACTTTATTCAAAAACTAACCATGATATCCAAAATCCCCTCTGAACAATTCTTTGCAGCTAATATATCAACAAAATAAAACCATACATTTGACTAGCAAGGACCATGCCACAACCTCATGCGTTTGAGGAGTTTATTGAACTGACAGAATTCTGCAGACGTGATGGTGGGCAGATGAGACTTTGGGTTGGGGCTCTGTCTCCGGAAGAGCTGGTCTGCCCGACAGCTTCAGGACCCCCCCTTCTGAGCAGGAATCAGCGCTGAAAGACAAAACAGGAGAAATGGGAAGGGAGGGTGGGGTCGACAGTTCGAGCGAACAGACTGAAGGGCTTGGCTGGTTATAAAGGGGGGGTGATTAGATGTGTGGCTGGTCTGATGGAGTGGCTTGAGGAAAGGAGGTTGAGGCCTGGTCCACTCCTGAACCTCAGTTAATAAATATTAACTCCATTTACATCTGGCTCTAATCATTATTTAGATTGTGTCGCTGAATATTTTGGCAATTCTGTCAGTTTTTGTACATAAAACATCTTATTTTTAAATGAAAACATAAAATGATGGAAACATTTTTTTCCTCATATTTTTTGTAAATTTTCTCCCTATTTACCTGCAGTGTTTCACCTTATTTGTATAGCTTTCTGTAAATATTTTATCTGGTCTTGTAGCTGGTCCCGTCTTGGATATGTACTGTGTTGTGTACACAAATACTGTAGCATACTGTCCTGTGATATTGCTATTTTGTCCCTGTTTGACTGCTTCTAAAAAGTAGTTTTTTGGGGAAGGCGCTCTTTGGCGATTGAGGAACAGAAACTTAAGACTACAATTCTCTATTCACATTTTCTAAAAAGCCTTTATTGTACTGGGCTAATACATATTAAAATCTTTTTAAACTAAAATGTTCCTGGTTTCTTCCACATGTATCGGGTCCAACAAAGCCTTTTTAAAGAAGTAAGGACCAGCAACTACGTCTCCCCTTTTATAGAGGAGTGATTAGAAACTGGCTGCACACACATGTCGCATGGCTTTGTTGGAGCCGACACATAGAAGAAACCAGCAACATTTTATAACATATTTTAATATATTTAGCCCAGTATATAAAGGCTTTTCAGAAAATGTAAATAGAGAATTGTATTGTGGGAGGAGTGCCTTGGTTCTTTGTTTTATTCTCAGTATATCTCGTTGTTTTTCATGCATTTTTTTGTGTCCAATTATATTTTGTAAAATGAATTTGATTTTTTTTTTTCTACACATAATACTGTATCTAAAGTTTATATTTTAAAAAACGTGACATTTCCCTCTTCGTGTCAATAAACTGATATTTTCCATCGCTCTTGTTTTTTTCCGAGCTGCTATAGGTCTTCGTTTACCTCAACAGTGTGGGTTACTTCTGGTGAATGTAACATGAAAGAACCTCTCGAGGTTTCTGTGAAAACATGTGTCTTTTTCACAGGAAATAGAAACAATTGATGAAAATGACAACCCGTCCGCAACGAGTGGTTTGTGTCAAATAAAGATTCTGCAACAAAAACCACAAGATATGCACCACCAACAAAAGCGTTGAACTCACGCAGAAAGAGCAGGCACAGCTTGTGATTAAAACAAAAACAATTGAGTGATATTAATATGACACTTTGGCTGATTATTACTGACAAAAATATGAGAAAAAAATGTATTGGAACTTTTTTGTCATTTCACGCTTTCAAGTTACATATTTCATGCATAAAAATGACCAAAATTATTATATTATTATATTTCTGGCGACGAAATAAACAGTTATTTATTATATATTCGTACTTGGATTACTTACTACATACGATAGATTTAGGATATTCTTCCTCTAGAGCAGTGGTGCCCAAAGTGGGGCCCGGGGGCCAAATTCAGCCCTCCGAGGGGTTTCATTTGGGTCTCAAGATGGTGCTGGGATTGTAAGGAGATCTACTGTGCAAAAGATGATAATTTGATCTTGATTTGAGCAGGTAAGGAATGAGTCTCTGTACATTTATAATTAAAAGAAAAACATCTTATTGCACCTTTTGCACTTAAAATGTAGGAAATACATTTAATTTGACTTGAAAAAGAACAAAAATCTATTTCTTTTGACATTTTTGACATTTATTTTTAAGTCACACATTAATTACTTAAAATAAGGTGACATTTTCTTAAACCCAGAAATGTTCACTTATTAAGAAGTCATTTTTTGCAGTGTACTTTTTTGTGACTATTACTTGTTAATAAGGAAAACAAAACTCAATAGCACAGTTATTAAAGGGTATTTTAATCATAGATCTGATTAAATTGGTTCGGTCTTCATGTATAAACAGTTTTGCATTTTGGCCCTCCGTGTAAAATACTTTGGGCAGCCCTGGTCTAAGCAAATATAAGAAAAGCCAGTTTTTCCTTTCCAAAGTTGCAGGATTAGTTTAGTCCTGTTATAGTAATGGTTTTGTCCTAGTTTAGATCTGGTTTAGTCCTACTATAGTCTTGATTTAGTCCCGGTTTAGACCTTTCTACATGTAAAACAGTGTTGTGTTTGGCCCTTCGCGTGTAAATTCTTTTCCTTTTCGGCCCTCCATGAAAAACTTTGGGCACCCTGCTCTAGAGTGTATCATACTTTTTATTCAGTGTACATAAGAGATGCTTATATAGTTTTTATTGGTAGCTGCTAAGAGACATTTATTTTATTATAGTTATAGTATTTTTATTCATTTATTGTTTATTTGGTTGTGACAGTGCATGTTAATGAACACACATGAGACACATGCATGTAAACACACCACCCCTAATTTGCATCTGTTGTCCCACATTCACACACACAAACACACTCTCATTCATCCTGACCTATTGTACATGTTTTAGTGATAGGGGAAACCGGAGCACCCGCAGTAAACCTACGCAGACACGGGGAGAACATGCAAACTCCCCACAGAAAGGCCCCGTCCTGGGCCCGGGGTCGAACCCATGACCTTCTGTGAAGCACGAGCGCTAACCACTGTAGTACTGTATGATTTTCCACTCGTCCACTTCCACTTTTTATTTTCATTACCTGTTCGCACCCCCCTGTGTGATCCTGTTGTAACAAGTGTGTTTCTCCATTGTGAGATCAATAAAGAACTATCTTATCTTAATGGATAGAACAAGGTTTAAATGTATTTTATTTTGTTGATATATTAGTATAACAGATTTGTTCAGAGGGAATTTGGCATATTTTGTTTAGTTTTTGAATAAAATTGTTTAAAATTTTGCCTTGTTTTTGGGGTCGAAACTCAATAAATAAACTCAATAAATATTCAATAAATCATTGAATATTGAAAAACCCCTCTGAACAAACTTGTAAAATATATAACTTAAGACTGAAAGGTTTGGGGTCGTCAATGAGAAATTTTGCGAAAGTGGCCTGTGAACATGCAATTTTCTGTGTAAATCTATGGAGAAACAATAATAAAAAAAAAAAAACACCTTACTGTGATTATTTGGAAATGTATTTGAGATTAAACACACTTCTGCCTGCTGTGTCTCTTAAATCAGTGTTTCCCAACCAAGGGTACGGGGACCCCTAGGGTTACTCGAGACGTTAGCAGGGGGTACTTGGATGCATTTCAGTTTAAAAATATGATAAAACAGATTGTATTTTTGATTATTATAGTCAAAGAAAAGCTTGAAAAAACATGTAACTGTAAAGAGTGACAGTTTCAGTGTCCTTAGTTGTCTTTTTTTTTACACTGATAATTAGGACTCTCAGTCATTCACTTTCTGACTAATCAATAAAATCGAGGCAGGGGGTACTCGTAGAAAGGGCCAAGGGGTACGCAAAGCAAAAAAGGTTGGAAACCACTGTCTTAAATAACCTACAGAGCTGGTTTTACAGGCCTAATGTTATCTTATTTTCTTTCAAGGATCAACATATT
>OMNZ01017327.1:0-21705 GCA_900303255.1 Lesueurigobius sanzi
GAATAAATCACATGAAAAACATTTGAAACATTTGCATCTAAAACAGCTATTGAACAAGGCACAGGTGCAGTCCCTCACAACTGCAAAAACGTGCTGAGAAAATGACCTTGAGAGAGACCTTGAATGACACGGGATACACAGAGGTATTTAGCACTCATTAAGAGGGGCGAACAAGGACCTCAGGGTGTTATTTTGGACAATTCTGAAAACAAACCAAAAATGTTCTGACCCTACTTTCCTTACACATTCTCTATCCATTTAGCCATAGAGCACCTACAGTGTATTGTAAATGCCAATCTGGTAAAACAAATAATATAGGCAATTTGCATATTGATTGTACACATGTTTCTTCAGAATTTGTTTAAATGACCCAAGGCTGTGCAATGAATCAGATATTAATCATTAAGAAAATAAATGTATACCTAATTTTATTCTGTGTGTTCTCTGCACCATATTAGGAGTGATCGGAAACCCTGAAGTTGCACCAAATGCTAAAAACAATTAGCCTGACTGATCTACAGGTGCATTGCAATCTCATTTCAAAAATGTTTGCCCCGTCACATGATATTTTAATGATGACAATCTCTGTTTGCACTCTTTTGAAACTCTGGCCCTCAGTCAGTTTGTTCTGGAGCTGCGTGTAAACATTATGGTTCACTCCCTGAAAGCTGTAAAACATGCTTGTAAATTCTTCCCCATGGAGAAATGGGAAATTAGGAAATATTATGTTTGACCGTTTGGACCACAACTAACAATTTAAAATGAACAAGCTCCATATTGTTGGTTTGAAAATAAGACCCTTAATGGACAGGTCTACAAAGAGTATCACTGCATATACAGGAGACTACGGAGTCTCCATCAGTGACAGGTCCAACTGACTGAAGGGCGTTTCATCCACCAGACTGTCTGTAAGCTGAACTCTCCCCTTCCCTCTCTCTGCTGCCCTCTATTGTGTACATATTTTCACATATTTTTTCCACATATTTTCACTATACACATTTCATCAGTGGTTTGAGAGAAATAAAACTTTGGTTCTGCATGTCCTTGATGTGTAGTAGAACAAACAATCAAATTGTTGTTGAATTGAACTACTCTGGATCTTGTGGCAGCAACAGCTCATTGTTTGGAGTGGAAAGCATGTTGTTAAAGTTTTGTTATAGCCTTTTAAAAACAAAATTGAATCAAAAATCAAGATTAACCAGTATGAAGGAAAAAGATCTGGATTTATGTTTCTGCCAACCCAGCTCTAAAATGACCATTCATTTTGAGGGTGTCTTGCTTGATGGATTAACAAAGTAACCAACCACATTCTCACATGCACCTGCGCATAATATGAGAATGCATTTAAGGTAAGGTACGGTATACTTTACCTTTTGCTCACAGTGGTTTAATGTGTTAATCAAAAAAAGTTATAGTTGAGGGAAGGTATAATTTACTGGCAAACTCCCCAAAATAAGACGCCCGACAGTTGCAATCGACTTGCTTTGCAGTAAAACGATCTTCGCCCGTAGTCCCATGTTTGTGCTTGAGATCCCTTCGTTTACCGCAACTATCACTGAGCCAGGCCCAATGAAACAAGACAGATCGAGAGGAAGGGCCTCTTCAGCAGCTCTGTTCACACTCCAGCCGACTTTAAACAAATCCTCAGCCCCAGTCCAAACAAGCCGCCAGCAAACATGATCTACTGCCTCTAACAGGGTCACTCAGTAAAACGCAGCAGCCGTGAGTAAAAGCCTGTGACTGGGGCAACATGGTCCGGATTGAAGTATGAAGTATAAAATCGATCACAAAACTTCTATGGGTAGTGTTCGCCTTGTACTTTGTCATCCCCGCACATGTGCCAGAGGAGGCCCATTAAGTGAGGATATATTAGGCCCCTCGGTGCAGCTCCCAGACTCCCAGCATGCCTCAGTGTCACAGTCACTTAGGACAAAAGTCAAAGGTCGCAGCAGACGCCAAACTGCGGTAATGACGGGCTCCAGGTGTCAGCCCAGCGGGGGCTGTGTGTTCGCTGTGTACATACTGTATCCTTAACACAAATAGCTGTCTGCTCCGGGCGTCAGCAGGCTCTAAACGTCCAGACAGATTCAGAGCAGTGCGCGAAGGAGGTTCAGGCACAGTTACCATATTTTTCTCTTAAAACTGTATACTTTCTATTTAATCCAACATGTTTTGCCAATGTGTTTTCAAGAAACTGTAAATTTGATGTATGATTTCTGAAACTTGACGTGAAGTGGAGCTGCTGTAAATCGGTGGTGGTAATTATCACATAGACCAGTGTTTCCCAACCAGGGGTACGGGGACCCCTAGGGGTACGCGAGAGGGTAGCAGGGGACACTTGGATTAAGTTCAGATAAAAAAATAAGATGAAACAAATTGTATTTTTGATTTTTATAGTCAAAGAAAAGCTTGAAATACATGCAACTGTAAAGAGTGAGAGTTTCAGTGTATCTAGTTGTCCATTTTACTGATAATTTAGGAGTTTTAGTCATTCACTTTCTAACTAATCAACAAAACCATCAAGGCAGGGGGTACTCATAGTATACATGAAAGGCCCAAGGGGTACGCAAGACAAAAAAGGTTGGGAACCACTGACATAGACAACCAAAAACTATAAATTTCCAATATTATTTTCAACTTTGTAGTTGGACCCTGTTTAATATCAAAATACAGTATTTCTTGCATTTATGATTAAGCTTACATTGAGAAAAAAAATTGTCAACAGTGATTTTAGATCCATTAAAATTGAGAGCAATTCATGGGAAATGCTAAGGTAAAGAAATGGAGCTCAGCAGTGTGGTCCATCTCAAAACCCAGTCACTTACTGGAAGTAAATTCCTCCTTATTAACATGAACGTTTTTGAAAAATTCTAATATTCAATTTTAAAGACACAACAGGCCAATGAGTTATAAACTACTGACCATAGTGCTGTTATTTAAATCACTTTAACAAAAACAAAGGCTTTTACAACTATTCTAAATAAAAGTGTGATTATCTGAAATCTCATGAGACTTACGCTGGCAGACCCTGCGGTGGTTCAGAGGCTTGTTGTGGTCGCGGCTGTATCCGTTCTGGCAGTACTGGCAGTGGCGTCCGGCCGTGTGGTGCCGACACTTCTGACACACCCCTCCAGTCTTCCGACCCGACTGGTGAAACACCTCCATACTGAAGCGGCACTTGTTGGAGTGACCGTTACACTCACAGGCTGAAACATGAAGCATTAGAGTCATTTACACCAGCCACACACAACACTGAAGGAAGCTGGTCTTCACTTTAGTTTTACAGGTTAATTAGTGTAAGAAAATGAAAGAATGAAGGATTATTGCTAAGGAGCAGCTGCACTCACCCACACAGGGGTTGGGGTTGGTGGGTGTGGCTCGGTGCCATGGTCGATCATAGTAGAAGTCCTCACATACATCACAGTCTGGACCTGCTGTGTGATGCTCACACACACACACTGCCCGTCCACTGTCATCACGGCGACACTTGGAGGCGTGGCCATTGCACTTGCACCTGCCTCCCACCTGCAGGTCCGACAGGGACAGAGACATGTGGGCTGCTCCAGTGGAGAGAGGGGCCATCTGAAGATGCCTGACACTTTGTCTGGTGAAGTTATTATTACGCCTCTTTCTCAGTTCACGTGCCTTACTTCCCCTGCCCCGCCCCTCAACTGTCCACTCACAGTCTTTATCAGTACAAGGACTGCTGTCCTTCTTACGACCTCGTCCTTTGCCTTTTCCCCCTCTCTTCGGGGACGTCTGCAAAAGCAAATCAAAAGTGTCTCTGTTTTCTTTACTGGTCACATTGTGCCCATCTTTGTCCTGGCCCTTCCTGCCGTGTTTGTCTTTGTTTCTGGGCTGAATATCAGAGCTTTTTGTGTCCGTGTCAAAAAACACCAGTGTGTTATCTGTGTTCATCTTATCCACTCTGAACCCTGGTCTCCACCGCAGAATACCAGTCCTCCTGTTCTCCTCAGTCCCATCATGCCACCGTGGAGGAGGCGGGCCTTTACTGATTTCAAAAGTGTCCACTTTCTCCTCTTTAGTAACTTTGTGAAAGACTATCCTGATGTCAGTGGCTGTGACCCAGTCCTGCAGAGTGGGGCTGTAGTCAAAGTCAGGAGAGGAAGGCCTTCCATCCAACGTGGAGAAAGCTAGTACCATGCCTCCCCGCTGCCTCTGCAGTGGGCGGGGGTCAGAGCACAGGGGCTCTGTCTCCTGATGCCTGGTCAGGGCTGTGGTCTGAGAGGGCAGGCTGAACTCCCTGGGACAGTCACTGGAGTAGTGTTGCATGGGCTTCCACGTGCGCCCAAAGTCCATGGACTTGAGAATGGAGATAGAGATGGGGTCTGATGGTTCCCCTTGTTGACAGAACTGTAAACTTATGTATGTGATCTCAAAGCGCCGCCCCAAAGGCAGTGTCAGGACCCACTCTCTTGAGCCAGAGCCCACTGGGGCAACCCAGCAGGTCAGATTATGAGGGTTATGTAGGTCCGTTAGAGAAGTGATGTTATTGTCATAGTCGTGTCCCGAGCACCTGCCGTCCACTGATACTCCATAGGCAGCGTTGATAAACTCGGACAGACAGTGGCGAGGCCGGCCATCGGTGTGGTAGCAGGGGTTATGGGGAGAGGTCCAACTCAGCGGGACGTGAGGAAGTGTGGAGGAGACGAGTGAGGAAGGATTGAAAAAGAGCAGATGTAGGAGAACGGGGAGCAGAGAGGAGCAGGGGGGCAGGGAGGAGGGCGGGAACATCATGTCATCCAGCCTGAAACACAAACAGATCAACCTGATGAGAAATGAAAAGTGATTGATTTATATAACTGTACTGGAGCTACAGAGGGAAACCTGAGACATCCCACCTGTGCCTTTATTGAAAACACAATCTACTGGGCCACACTGAGCCACTGGAATGAATTTAGACCCCAATAAAAAACTGGTAAAAAAAAATCTGCCTTCGCTGTTATTGAGCACAAAATTGAAAATTGAAGTCTTTCTAAAGCCTGCAGCCTAAAGTTTGATAAGCAAATCGGAGAATGGCACAGACTGTCTTAACTGACAAAAACATGGCCAACAGCTGAGCCCTGAGCCGTGAGCATGACCACATTCATCAACTTTATGGTTTCCCTCTTTGCTTGTCCTGAAGGCAACGACAGACCACAAGCAAACGAGCGCGGTTAGGTTATGAGAAAATACGATGAAAAAGACAAATTAGAGATTAGTTCTGAGGATAGTAGCGGCTGATTTATAGGCAAGATATGTGTGTTCCTCCTGAGCCCGTAGCTTAAATACTTCCGCGGCACAGACTTGTACGTCGGCAGCTTGGACAAATCCCTTCCTGTCTCACACGACTGCTGATGACACTAATTTATTCTTCTGTCAAGATTTGATCGCCAAGTGTTAATTCTGGCATGTGGACAAATGGAACAATGCCTCTTTCTCTCTCTCTCTCTCTCTGATTTATTATCTGTGCTCTCGCCAAGCCCAGGAGCACATTCCCAACAAGCTCCTCTGTCATAGGTGTTTTTCCGTCCTTCACTGCTCCCTTAACTTCATTCAGTCTTGTTTGCTTTCTTTTCAAGCAGACAGTATTTTCCCCCAAATTGCCCTCCGCCTGTACTTTAAACAACTTTCCCTGCTCTTCTATCTGTCTGACTATTCATCACCTGGCCCCTTCATTCTGTCCAGGGAATATTCTTAACTGCACAGAGATTGATGATGCCCTAACAAGCGTTTGACACTGACAGCAAAGTCAGCAGGCGAGCAATAACCGAACCCATAGGAGAGGACAGAGCCAGGATCCTTAAGGCGCGCGTCATCTCGCTCAATTAGCCCTCAGCCGAAATCTGAAGCTGCAGCCGCGCACCGGGACCACACAGCTCCGAGGAGACCATGTGAAAATATTCACACACTCAAATGACAAACTTACTCATCGTTTTTATCTATCTATCTAGGTCATACAATTTATTTCATTCAGTCTGATTTATTCATTTAATTCCTGGAAATGCTGCGATGTGAGTATCCATGATTGTCAGAGAATACGATTTGCCGACTTGAAAGTTAGCATCTGAAGTCTCCTATCCTATAATAAACCTGGTACCAAATAGTGATGCATAAAACTGTGATTTTTTTTTGTTTTTGCTTTTAGCCCTATTGACATTTCCTATCCACAAAAAATAAAACAAATATTCAATTACAATATATTATTTAGAGGCTCCAAATAAAATATCAGATCAGTTTCTACACCAATACATGCTGAAAAAGAAGACCAAAGAGCACAAATGTGGAACAACGACTGTAATTGATGGTGCTATAATTTATAAGTAAGCAGCATTTTCCAACAGAGTCCAAGTGCCAGTGTGCCACATTCCCGAGGCCCACAAAGTGTTGGTTGGTCATTCCTGACATGTTGAGACATGCCTCATGGGAATCCGAACCCAATAAGTCAATGACATGATTAATTAGAGCTCTGGTTTTTATAATGTGACTGTATCTGACATTGAGCTGAAGGCAGGACTGGGTAAGAGGCAGAGAAAGGGTAAAGGGTTGGACGGAGAGGTGGACAGGAGCACAGAGGATACGGAAGAATTTGCTCTGGATCAGTTGGGATCAGATGGAGTGGTCCGGCGGGGTGCGCTTGTTTAACATTCTCACGACATGCACTCGCTCCCATCTTTGTCACATTACATGACTAATTAAACAGTGGCCTATTCCAACTGCTCTGATTAATGGATACTTATCTGAGACAGGCCCCTGAGGGCTCTCACCGGCCTCATAGACCAAGACCAATTAGAAATGGACTGAAGAACTATTCCAGAAATTGGTACAGATAAATGTCACTAATAACACATGGCACAGCACTATCAAGTCACAGCGAGAAAGTCCCAGGATCAATTCCTCGACAGTTCTAAGTCAGTGGTATCCCCTGACACTAAATACAACATGTACAATTACAACATGTACAATAGGGTCTCCCCCTAATTCCCCTAAAACGAGATTCTGATTCTCTCTTTTACAGATACATATTTATTATTATTACACATTTATTATTTTATCATTTTATTATAATGCTAAATCGGTAATATCTGGTTTTCATTTTGTATGAAAATGGCCATAACGAGGTCTGCCAGTCAGCATTCAGATGTCAAGTTGGCGCACAGCTAAAGGTTTTGCTCAAATATGTTTTCTTAATAAATAATAATCCATTGATGTGGAGCTGTAGATCACAGGCCTTGATATTACTTCTCTCTTCACTTCACTAAAACGTTATGATGATTTTGATGTATGATCCTCTCCTTTGATCTGCCACTGCTCCAATAAATCCACATCAATATAAATCATACACCTTTCCCACTGCAGTGTTTCACCGAGCCCTGTTTGATAAAGCTAAGTTGTTAATATCTGTCTTTCAAAGGGCTTAGCAGCTGAATAGTGGCACGATGAGATCAAGCATATCTCCAGTGGGTGATCTTGTGGTGCTGCTATGTGTGGCTGGCACCGGGCTGAAACACACTCTGACAACCTGGGGCCGTGTTTACAGCGAGGTGGGACTATGGGAGAGTGCAGCTGGAGACCGTGCGCAATGCTGGAGAAAGTGGGCAAAAGACTGAGCAAGACAAAGCATGAAAAGATATGTCAATTAATAAATATGTGCAGGATTTCAAACAACAAAACATCTGAGAAAACAGAACAAATAAAACAAAACTGAGCCAGGTGCTAAATTGCAAATACTACTTGAAATCTGCATAATGGAATTTTATATTGTGTTGCACCTGATTTATTTATAATAATAATAGTTATTAAGCACTTTTTGTACCGGTTGGCAATTCAAAGTGCTTTACAAAGGTAATAAAAGCAGCAGAAAAGTAATAGATTCAGCAATAAACAATAAAAGCCCAAAAGTAAAGATATACACAACACAATAAACTCTCTGCGGATGTGGAGGATAAGAAATTAATTAAAAGCGATAAAAATGTGTCTTTAATTTAGATTTTAAAATGGCGAGCGAGCTTTCTTGGCATTACCAGCAGTTGTTCTGGGTGGGTTGTATTCAATGAGCCAATCAGTGATATAAGAAGAGGCGAAGCCGTGAGGGATTTGAAAGTGATTCAAAGGATTTTGAAATCAATTCTAAAAAACAAAGGTATCCAGTGTAATGAAGCAAGAACAGGGGAGATATATGGTGCGTTCCATTTGTCCTCGGAAGTCGGGATTTCCGACTTCCAAGTGGGAAGTTCTAACTGGAACGCCCCCCGAAGTCGTATTTCCCACTGGAAAAGTTGGACGGTTGAATTTCCAACATGGCCGTGGCTAGCGTGAACTCTCAGTAGAAGCTCTTGAAATATCAATTTACAGCACTACAGACTATTTTTGCGGCACATGAGCCACAAACATTGTACGATGACTCAAATATATGTGAAAATCCTGTTAGTGTTATGTGCAAACTACAACAGACGCTGTGCTAACAAATGCTAAAAACAGTAGCCCTCATTGGTGACAAAACTCCGACTTTGTAACTGGAACGTCCTCAACTGGGATGTGACGTCATTCCGAGCTACGACTTCCAACTTCCGAGGTAAATGGAACGCACCAATAGGCTCTTCTGTTGGTGTGGGTCAGGACAGGACACATAAAGCTCTGGATGAGCTGCAGTCTCTGGGTAGCTTTCTTTGGGAGGCCTGTAAAAACAGCATTACAACAGTCGAATCTGCTTGTGATAAAGCATGGATTAGCTTTTCTGCATCTTTAAAACTTGTTTTGGGTTGGATTTTTTGTGAAATTTCTCAGATGGTAGAATGCTGTCTTCATGACTTTGTTTATGTGTGAGTTAAAATCCGAGTCAAGGGCGACACCAAGGCTAGTCACGTCATATCTTTAACCCATTGATTAAAAGTTTTCTGCTAACTTGCATTATTAGAAACTGATTATATTATTAGTGGTGCAAATATCATGTAAGATACATAAGTATATGAGTTTGTGCTATGTTTGTAAGTTTAGTAACTCAGGTCCAACCTGTACAAAAGATATTATTAAATAGTAAATATGGGCAACATTTCAAAATCAATAACAAACCTACAGTTTGCCAAATATAAAGAAAAGAAAAGAAATGGCAAATTAATATAAAAACTAGAAGCTACAAAAGTGTAGACTTCTATCAAGGCCCCTACTTCTTACTCCTAGACTTATGTCAGAGTCAATAATCAAAAATGGGGGCTCGCAGCAGTGCAATGATCTAAGCAAGAATGGGGCAAACTGAGAGCAAGGGAGGGTCACATGCGTCCATTCAGCTTTTTAATCCAGCCCAAAATGCACTAAAAACTAAAGCCTGACCGACACAGACCACACCATCCTCAAAGCAGACAGAAATGAAAGGTTACTGATCAATTTATTATTTATTGATGAAATATCAGTAACTTTACTGATGTGATAAAGAGTGTTGCTGAGATGTTTTGGCAAACAGTCTTTTAGACTTGCCAGAAGCACACAGGGTTATGAGGAGGGAAAAAAGCTGTGTTTTGTGGTTCAGTAACAAACAATAAAAGCGAATTGGAGAGATATGACTTTATGGAGATATTAATGTTGTAGTTGTGGGCTGTAGGAAGGTGAGAATCCGGGGAGTAGGACTTCTGCCAGTACTTTTATAGCATTGTTTTTAAATTTGTTCACGACATGCTACATCAACTTGCATTTGTGAAAGTCGATTTTTTTAATTCTTCTCCAAACAGTCTCAGGAAATGAGAAGCACAGCAGGACCTTCCGTAAAGCTCCCATAAAGCTCCCAGGTAGCCAGAGACCGACCAGCCCTTTGGTTGGTCTCTGGCTACCTGTTAACTGGGCCTGGCGTGTTCGCACTTCAGGGAGAACTGGGGCACTTCTGGAGAGCAGATGAGCGGGATTTGGCCTGTCTCACACGGTTAACATTCCTCGTCATGGGCAGCGGCGCAGGCCAAGGCACAACCAGCACGCTGGGCTCGGAGCAGGATGGTTATGAGTTCTCACCGGGGTGTACAGACTTCACGTTTTAGTTTTAAAATGTGTTGCTCTGGATTAAATAGGATGAAATTGTTGAATTGAGAATGATCTTGATTTAATTGCGTTTTGACTGTGCACCTGAAACTCCATTCAAGATCGTACACTGCAAAAAGCATTCAAGAAATAAGTCATTTTTCTTGAAAAGGTTATATTTGCCTTTGATTTGAGTAAAGAAATCTGACAGTGGGGCAAGATTTTTTGCACTTTAAATAAGAAAAATCTGAATTAAAGTGCCCACACACTGGAGGATTTTTAATCTTTTGAGACTAAAGATCTGTGCACAGACCACACGCACTTAAAGGCACTATACCTGATTTTTCATATTTTTTTAAATTACAAATAATGGCAAAGGGAGCAAGTAAAATAAATTGGTAGTTGTGATCCAAACATATTCCTAACTTATTTAACATTTCTTAAACCCTGTTCCTTCTTAGAGATGAGTTTATAAGCACATTTAACAACTGGCAGGGTCACCTTTTTGGGTCATAGTCATAGAAATACTATAAAACTAGCCTGCAAACCATGAAATTGACAATAAATGCTTTATATTTAGATAAACAGTATTATTTCCACAAATGTTTAAGTTTGCAATATACTAAAGGAGGAAAAAACAAATTTCATTCCACTACTAGGACAAAAATCAGGTATAGCCCCTTTAAGGACAGACAAGAGGACACACATGAGGAGTCCCACCACAGATCATGCCATGAGAGAAAGTTTTTATTGAGCCAGACTAAAAATCTGGCTAAAAACCATCGAGTGTGTGTCCAGCTTTACTTGAAATAAGAAGATTTTAAATGCAAAAATACTTACTCCACTTGCAGATTTACTTTTGTATTTGAAAAATTTTAACTTTCATTTTAATTTTTTGTAGTGTATACCTGAAATGTGTCTTGTCCTTGA
Organism: Lesueurigobius sanzi; assembly: GCA_900303255.1. NCBI lineage: Eukaryota > Metazoa > Chordata > Actinopteri > Gobiiformes > Gobiidae > Lesueurigobius > Lesueurigobius sanzi. Next base: position 10,936 of record OMNZ01017327.1, read on the forward strand.
GCCGACATTTGTGACGAAAGATCTTTGTGTGCCGTGCATCTAATTGTAAAGCTGTATTATCGACCAAGAACTGGCAGGTAATACAGCGTCGCTCCGTGAGAACTGTGAAATGTGCACATAAACTCAGCGAAGAACTTGGATGTTAAAAATGTGTTAGGAAAGTTAAGAATTAGTTTGAAGTACAATTAATACGTCCTCTTTCATTGTTTGTGGGAAAAAAAAACATTTGGTAGCCTATTTATAGGGGGAAAAGAAACCTGTTCTAAGTGGAATATACGTCCTTTGGTAATTTATTTCTGTTAACCATTTAAATCTATCCAAATCAACATAAACTATTTTAATTCCAGTAATTTTACTTAACTTAATTTTAACCTGACTATTTTAGCCCATGAAGAAACCCATCTGTGAGTGTGATATGCAACATTGCCTAAAGCAGGGCTGCCCAAAGTGCGGCCCGGGGGCCAAATACGGCCCACAGACTAATTTTGGTTGGCCCTCAGGCTTCTGTCTGACCAGAGATGGTCATTTATACTACAAGTTTCATAACTCTAGACAATTATAATGTCAATATCTCACATTTTAGTGAGACAGAGCTGCTTTAACCTCTTAAGCCCTAGGCCTTTTTCTCCAAAAATCATGTCTTTACATCATAGGTGCACATGGCTAATCTTGGTGTCCACACATTTGGTAGAGTTTAGAGATGACGGTGGAAGTGAAATAAAAATAAATGATGTTGTTTGATAATAAAATGATGTTGCCATAGGTTTGAATGAATTTCCGCCTGAAAAAAACACACATTTTTCCGCAAAAAGGCCTTTTTCCTCCCTGTGGTGGAGCAAATAACAACAGAAATGGATAATCCCACATGAGCTGTCACTAATTTGCAACTTTGGAATATTTTTCTGCGTAAAACACGTAGGTCAGTAACTGTATCTGAAAAAAAAGTCCCCATTTTCGGGGACTCTAGGTCTTAAGAGGTTAAGCTTCCAAGCCTAAATGCAAGTGTGTTCCACCATTAAAATCTCTGGTAAATGCACATAAATGAATGATTCACGGCATTGTCTCTAGCCCTCAATGCCTCATACACTTAAATATGCAGCCCCGGATTAAAAGGTTTGGACACCCCTGACCTAAAGTATAACCCTGTGGCTATAACTGTATGGCTGTCCAGAAAATTACAATTGATGGGTCATTGTACTGTAAAATTTGTAATATAGTTATATATTAAAAGCAAAAATCCTTCATCCTGGGAAATGTGAAATTGAATCGTCAAAAGACAACTTTAACAGCACATTTTCTTGGGGGTGTCTTTGCTGGGTTGAAGTTTGTCCTATAACGTATCAAATTATGAAAAAATGAATATTAATAAAGAAAAATCAGATCTGCTCTGGCAAAACCACAAGGAAAAAGCCCAGAGGAAACTGTCAAGAGACACGCTTTTATTAAGACAAGAGTTGCCAGGAAGATTACGTCCTACACAACAGCTCTGCCAGCTTTGTGTCACAGAGCCTTTAAATAAATATGATCAATTATATAATATGTGTGTGCATCTGAGGCAGGACTGTGACACCTGTTATTGCATGTTCCCACAGTGACACCTTTGTTAATTTGCAATTGTCCTCGGCCAGTCAGCAATACTAAACCCCAGAGCGAGGGGAGCGCGGCGGCGAGGGTCCATTGAGGGTCTATATCCCCAAAGTGGATTCCTCCTGGCACCGACCCATGTGTTATTCCACACGGAGCAGATTCCCGGAGTTCAGTTTTAGGTGTAATAATCTAATTTTAGTGGGGGGGCGGCAGTGGGGGGGCTTGAGAGGTGAGGCGACGGACAGCACAAAATGGATTATCACTGCTTGTATCTTTAGCTAAAGGCTCCTGTCCCTCAAGTTTGCACCTCTGAACAAACTGCCAATCCAGATCCTTCCTGTCCCCTCGCTCTGACCCACAACGTTCCGAATTACTGATCCAAAAAGCACATGTTACCCTCCATATTGAAAGATTTCCTGTCAATTCTTCCCCCATTCGTCGCCTCTCGTACAAGTTGGCGAAGGCCTTCTCGAACTGAGGGGGCTCCAGATTCACATGTCGATATTGAAAAACAGATGGGAATGAAATCACGATGATTCCATGTTTCGGTCACGCCAAAGACAACCTCTGGCATGACGGGGATCAATTTAAACGCTCTGCTTGTAATTGTCAATTAAATCTCCTCACAGAGTCAGAGGGTCCAGCAGCAGCAGGTTAGTAATGAGGAACAGGTGGAAGGATGAAAACAAAACAAAAATGTGCCATCCAGACCTAAAGCATACATGGCATGGATGAATCAGTGTAAAAATAACTATTAGACGTGATCACAACACAGGCCTGAATATGTGCCTTCTTGTATGACATTAAAGGATAATAAGATCTATCACAAATAAAGTGTAGGTAAGGGCATTTACACCAAAAATAATACAGATAATAGACTTGCTATAATATCAAATCTAGACGCCAATACTTTTGTAATAAACAGATTTTAGGAGATGTTTATATAGTCTATTGAGAGAGAGGTGCTAAGAGAGACACTACTTTATTTTCTATTTTATTTTTTATTACGTTGTACTATTATTACTATGATTATTACATCACCCGTTTTACAGGCTTGTCTTCTTCTTTGATGGCACATTTTGTAACTCTTTTTGCACCCCCCTGTGATCCTGTCTTAAGAGCTGTTGTAACAAGTGAATTTCTCCATCAATAAAGTTTGATCTTATAAATCTTATCTGATCTTATGTTGGTTTAGCTGCTCATAGGTAACAATTATGAGAAGAAAAAATCTGCTGACTCCATATCAGCACTTTCAAGGCTTAACTTTACTTCCAAATTTGTTTTGGTTTTACAACAGCCAATAGCAAAAATGATTGACTGAATGACTCCCGCTTTGAAAGCCAGCAATTCCAAAAAACGATTTATTTCTAATGCTTTATGATTACTTGGATGCAAAATGCTACACGTGCAACATTTTATGAACTCACCCTCCAGGAAACAAGTAGCGTAGTAAAATGCGAGTTTAAGGAAGAATTTAGAATTAATGAATGTCCGTCATTGCTCAGCCAAACAGCCCGGAGTCACACACATGGAGCTTAGAGAGACTTGGGAATAATCATTCCGTAGACATGGCTCATTTAAGCTCAGTGTTTGTCATAGTTTGTCCGATTACTTTGGCAAGCGCTAATAGTCTGCTCTAATTGCTTTAATTCCGCAAAGTTAATTGCACTTGTTGCGCACAAATTGGCTGCACTCAATTAAATTTATGTGGGCGCGCAGGAACAATAATATTTACAGAGGTGGTCCGTCCCAATCTGATCAGCATAAAGGAATCCAGTTGAACGTCTGTAATTGCCCAGGCATGACCCAATTTTATTGACAATTTAGAGTCACGTTGATCATGTTTAGCTATAGGCTGCTAAATGTTGCTTTTCATTTGGAGAAATAGGATAATGCTTATCGTAAAACAAATGTGCCGCTGAAAGTATAGGCTACGACAAAAGCATAATTTTCTTTTATATAAAATGAATAAAAGAATCTCAATCATAGGCTACATTTTCTCCACATCGCGCATTTTCACAATCTGCCAAAGTTAGTCCGTGTAAATAAATAACCTGAAAATAAATACATAAATAAAATCGTTTAGCCGAGGTTAAACTAACACACACACCCTTGTCATTGGCTTAGCTGGACATAGCTAGCTTTAATTTGATCAGATCACAATATCCTAAGTTACTCACGTGCGTAATCTGTGCGTAATTACCAGCGGTTTCGGATAAAACACACCCCACAGCGATCACGTCCTTTACGACACATTTTAAGTGTAGCTAAACTTGCTCACCATGTGCATCCCAGTGACTGTCCTGCTTCGTTTTCAGCCCCGTAGGTCCTGGGTGCGTCCGCTGAAGAGCTCCAGCGCGCCCTGAGTTTGAGGGGGACTCCGTGAAGAGGAGCAGCCAAGAGTGGGCAACGCGCCGCAGCGGGACGAGAGGAGTCCTGGAGGACAGCAACACCGCTAATGAGTGATGGGAGGTGCGTCTTCTTATAGCAACTCAACCCAAATGCTCCCACCTCAGCGCGCACCTCTGCCAAGTTGATTCATGCGAACATTTAAACGAGAGCTTGATAAATAGGCTGCATGCATAGTACAAGTTTACAGTTTCAAACGGCGCGCAGCGTGCGTTATGGCGCAGTAAATGACTTGTATGACACGTTTATTTCTAACCTATTAGGACGTTTTAAACACCGCTGTTGCAACATGGAAATAGACAAATCTAATTTTATAAAAGTCTGATCAAACTGTTGTTTGAGAGCGTTGAATTGCAATTGAATGTGACTGAAAGTGTAATCGTGTAATATTTCAACATTGGAGGCCACGCTAAGAGGGTTCTGAGCAGTGAATGACATTTATAAGAACATGGCTTATCTTATATTCTGTTAAAATCCAGATTAATCCTTAATCTGTTTATTCAGTTTGGAAGATGAAAAGTGAAAGGGGGGAATGTAGCCTATTAGAGCCTATTTGGTAATGAATTAAGCATGTGCTGAAAAAGATCATGTTCTTATCTGCCCTATAACTGACTAAAAACACTTTTTGTTATCCATTGTAATCTAGTTGTAAACATGTCTTTACTGGCTCAGTACTTTATAGGTATGTTTTCTTACTGCCTCTTTTTTGTGGATGGAACCATGGGGCTGATCAGAAAGTTACAGGCCTGTCGCTGACACACACTGACCACCCGAGCATTTGATATGGACAGTTTGGATTCACCACTTCACATAAAGCATGGCTTAAGTGGGAGAAAGTTGGAGCGACACCGGGTGGATATGAAAACACAGAGATCTTCTGTTGGTCGACCTGTGAGTTAAATGCACAACCTCTGTTCAGGTATATAGTTATTATAAAATCTAGATTTAATTCCCCATGTTGTTCCAATTAGACCATAATAAAGACCATAATAAATTGATATTCTGGCTGAACATTCTTTTGAGAGAAGCAGCCAAACTGATATTAACATAATTGAGAAAAGACCGGAGCATGTCGATATTAGCATAATTGAGAAAACCTTTTCCTGATCTCCTTCCAGGCATGCCTCTGTAAAGTGCACTTTGGTCCTGGTTGAACTCATGTTTTCATGGCCGCTTTGGAACATCCGCTACACTGCACAGATCTTCCACCTTGGCTTTATTACCACTGGCGGGCAAATTGAAGGCACTTGGAGGAGTCTTATCTTGTATCGTCCAGGCGAAGATCTCACCCCAAACCTTCTCCAATTATGGCCTCATGCAAAATAGGAAAAATGGCTGCAGCTAATTCGCTGGAGGTGGATCGTTCTCAGATGTGAAGCAAAACTGATACAGATGGAAATGTATAGGAGGAGGGAGAGAGAGGGAGGGAGAGAGGGTGGAGAGAGAGAGAGAGAGAGAGAGAGAGAGAGGGGGGGAGAGAGAGTGGGAAGTAGTGACTTGATTGGAGTAGAGGAGGAAAGTTTCCCAGAGAAAGCCATAAAACTGATTGATGACTTCCCCCAAGGAATGTTTCCCCAGGTGTGCCGCCAATGTGTGTGTGTGTGTGTGTGTGTGTGCGAAAAACGTGTGTGTAGTTACAGTGCTGCTGAGATATGCTGTCGTTGGACCAGTGACAAGGACAATTAGAAAGAGAATATAGATATAGCCTGTTTACCTGGTGTTAGTGCGGCCTGAAACACACCGAATTGCATGCGGCTCCATTGTTTAACCAGAAAGTAATTAATAACACACTTACAGGAATAGAAGGTGGTCTGACAGGTGCATCACAGCGCCAAATTGTACACCCCCAAGCCACCTCAGCGCTAAGAGACTGCAATCATTATAAACAACATAGCACGTAGCTGTAATTATGAAAGTCAACTTTAAAGCCCCATGACAGCGTAAGGTTTCACAATACACAGTTTGATGGATTAGTAATGTTTTAACTAGTGCGATATGGCAACAGAGGTTGTTTTATAGCACATATTCATGTTATTAACAATATGGGTGGCTGCCAAATTGACTGTTGCTGCAGATTCCCCTGTTTAACTAACTGCACACAGTCATAGTTCAGATTTTCAAAGCCTAAATGAAATAAATAAAGAAATGAGTCCCAAATCCTGGGTATGTTTGCATTACAGCAGTCATAACTGAACATGATTTTTTAATATGATCTCATGAACGCTTCTGCAGCTCTTGTACCTGATTTGTCATGCATTTTACCTCCATGAAACCAGATCGTCTATTAACTTGGAGATGTTTCTCAGATGTCCCCCCCCTCCGTCGCTGGGACTAACCCCCCCCCCCCCACCCCCCTTCACCCACAAGTAGAGCTTCAAGGGGATCGAGTTACCGCCCTCCTGACCTTCTCCGGTGTGTGCCGTCTACTACAGGAGGAGCGGGGAGGAAGTGACGGACACGTTTTGGACGTGACGTGACACGGGCCATTCCTGCGAGCTTCAGGGGGGGTGACCTGGAGGATAAACACAGCGTCAAGGCCTCAAACCCAATTTCCATGAATGTGATAATACAAGTCACGCCTTTGTTTACGTTTCCTAATGCATCTTCCTGGAGTTTTGAGTCGCAACAGACCTGCGTTGTTAGATTTTTGATGCATATTCACACAATAAAGGCCCTATTCCATATTTCTTTCTAGTAGACGAATAACATGTGTTTTGTCCCTCAGTATCCACCTTATTCAGGAAGTTGCAACGGGGGCCGCCATTTTGTATTTCTGGTCAAACTGCAGGTCTGACTTGAGCTTTGATTTTTGTTTTTGGTGAAACATGTAACGTTTACAACAAACCTCTGTGTGAATACATCCATCAGCTCTGGTCCTTTAGAGTTCCTCACAGACAATTAGCCAATTAGAGAGACAACAAAAAGTCAGAGATAATATCGCTAAAAAATAATTTTAGGTGACTTTTTTCATGTCGTTCTTCCACTGAAACTAAACCTGAGCCACACAAACTTATTTACTTTGAGCTTTTTTACAAGTTTTTTTGTTGATTCCCTTTTTATTTTCTTCGCTCTCTTACATTGACGACAATGGAATTTCAGCTCAGGAAGTGCTAATAAAAACAGGAAATGCTTTTACAACAAAAGCGGGTGGGGCAGAATAAGGTGAATACTGTATAAAAAGCAGGTCGATTTTTTTTTAATTACATAAAAACAGTATAATAATAATAATAAGCTTACACTTGTATTGTGCTTTTCAAACCTGTTTACCAAGTTTGTCAAAGCGCTACACTGTAGACATTATTCATTCACGCCATACTCAGAGGTGACGGACGCGAGGCTGCCATTCTGCGCCATTGGCCCCTCCCACCACCACCAACCATTCACTCTCTCATTCTTATTCATTTGGACCTATTGTATATGTTTTTAGTGGTAGGGAAAACCTGGAGCACCCAGAGGAAACCTACGCAGACACGGGAAGAACATGCAAACTCCACAAAGAAAGGCCCTGTCCCAGGAATTGAACCCAGGACCGCTGCATCACCGTGCCGGTATATTTAAAGTTCCTATTTTATGCATTATTCTGGCTTTTGAAAATGTGTTTTCACACGGTGGCAAAAATAACCTGGCCCCGCTGGTCTAGAGGGGAGTGAAGCCGATTCAAATAGATTTGTTATTACTGTATCAAGTGTAGTGTAGTGTAGTGAAGGCAATTTAAGCCCTGAAATGACCAGAATGACTCTGGGGAAGGTGGCATCAGCAGATGGGGCAAGGCAAGCATTTCTTTTAGCACTTGAGATGGAGACAGACTGAATATGCATAAATGAAACAAAATGTAACTCCAGGAGGGTCTCAAAAGGCAGTATAGCAGAACCTGATCTAAACCATGTTGTTGTTGGAGAGCTCAACTGTGTTTTGTTTTGCTGTAAAAAAAAAGATGTTCCACACTTTGGCTCTAAAACATGGTTGGCAGAAAAAACTGTTCAAATGGAAAATGAGTATTGTTGCCATGAATCCAAATCCAGTGTTTTTGTTTTTCTACTTTTTTCTCCCGCTTCAGCCTGAGTGTTGACAGGTGCTTGATGGCGAAAGCCTCAAAACAGATTCGACCTGCTGCCGCTCAAGAAGATGAAATGAGAACAATGTTTTGTCTTCTTCCATACCATTTGCTTTTTCTATAGCGAACATTCAGCTGAGATAGTTTCCAGATGTACCAGGTTAAGTGTGTCCTTGTGACCTGAAATCCGTACAGTTTTCCTGGTTAAATTCGGGCCAAACCTTTGCTTCTCTCATTCACGCTGTGTTTCCATACTTCCTTTTATCTAAAATGCAGCTCCCCCAAAATTACTAAAACATGCCCCGTTATACAGTATGGGAAGATTAGACTAAATTAAACGTTTTAGTACAATATGTTTGTGTTCAATACAATGTAGTACAACACAATAGACTGTACATACAGTAAGTTGTGTAGCTACATTTACATCTCCATTATCTTAGTTAACTAAAATCTGATGGCGAATTAGTCTCTACAAAGGCTTGCTTTTAAAAAGGCCATACCTTCTTTTCCGATCCCAGCAGACCTACCAGCACCAAGTATGAAGTGAATGAATAATGCCATGTAAAGCGTATGAGTGTCCAGAAAAACACTATATAAAACCAATGCATCATCATCATAATTTTGTTTCCATTAATCATTTAATTTCCTGAGATTTTTTATAAAGATGCTTCTATTGGAGCCCCCCTTGTTATATTCACGGTGTTGCAGTGGTCCCCTCCACTATAGTGCATGTTCATGTAGAATGTACTTTACAATTGAACAACCTTTCTCACAGATGTTCTCCTTATCAGAAGAGTAGAAGCCTGTTAAAAATGTACAAGAATCTCTGGCAAACTAGTACATATACAGTTCATTGGCTGGTAGTGTAATGCATTCCAGCTCGACTCTCACTGTTTTCAATTTAGCATTGTGTTCATTTGCCAATCCACTTCTCCGTGATTGCAGTTGGTGGATTCGCTGTACCAGGAATCTGCATGGATCAGATTGTCCATTGAGCAACTCTTCTTCTAATGTCACAATAGTGCGTATGGCAGACAGACTGTCCTCTGATCTGTCATCTGTACGTAGTTTATAGAGCAGCACAAGCCATATCTGACTTTAATGGCAACCAGGAAAATGGTAAACAATCACATTTATAGAGCGTTTTCTACCTGCTTTAGGCATTCAAAGCGCTTTACATCAAGGACACACCCCCCCCCCTCTCACACTCTCATTCATACACCAGTGTACACAGACACTGGAGGCGAGGTGGGGAAGTGTCTTGCTCAAAGACGCTACGACAATGTGCAGTTGTGGGATTCGAACCACTAACGCTCCGGTTACAAGACGACCCACTCTACCATCTGTGCCACTGTCGCCCCAAGATGCGAAAGGTGAGATTATATTTAAAAGGTAATATGTGTAAAATGCAAATTTCACTGAAACATAGTCAAACACAATTATACATAAGATTTTGCTCAAATTTGTACCTAGTTTTTGCTGGATTTACATTTTTTTTTGTTTTGTTTTTTTTTGCTTACTTATTGGACACGGGCACAGGAAGTGACATACGTAGAGGTAACTGGTGCTGTGCCAACCATATTATACCAATGAGAAATTGGCACATCAGAACTATTTGGATTTATCGCTCACTAACATAAAAATGTCAGTGAGAGATAAATCCCAAACCCTTTTCTTTGTTAAATTGCCACTTTGCTGAAGTGAAACTATCATGATTACTTTCCACAGATATTATCCATCAAATCATAATTATAAAAGGATTACAACTTGACATATGCTGCATATGAGGACACAAGTACTGCATGACCAAGACATTCCTCATTTCGGGTCTGAATTCAATCATTGTATTGTAGTATTGTTGACATAACTGGAGCTATACATATATTTTAATGCAGTTTGTGATTCATTTGATTGATTAATTGACACTACAATGTTTTTCTACAGTGTAAAATGTGATGTCACTCTGCAATACAATTATAACAAATGTTTATTCATTGGGTGTGAGCGCCAGAGCGGTTCTACAGTATACGGTTAGAGCAGGGGTCGGGAACCTTTTTAGCTAAAAGAGCCAAAAAAGTCACATATATTAACATTTATTTCTGTGAGAGCCATACAATATTTCTTTTACTCAGAATACAAGTAAATGTGTGAACAACTTTAGAGTAATATAGTCTCAAAATGTATATATTTTTTCTTTTTTTTAGCAACAATAGCAGCAATAGTTGTTATACTGCAGTTATCCAATACATAAAATAGGTCTTAGGGGTGTAACCATTTATTTATGCAGTAATAAATATTTATTATTAGGCAGTATCTAGTAGTAGTAGCTATGTTTGCATGACAAGAGCAAGGTGGTGGAAAATAGAAAATATGGACTAAAATTTATAAGATTTGAACATCGCAGCACAAATTGTTACATCCCTATCACTCATTGTGTTAAGAAATACAGCTGAGATTGATCTAAGAGCCACATGCAGTCATCAAAAGAGCCACATCTGGCCCCCGAGCCACAGGTTCCCCTGGGTTAGAGGTTACCTGCTCCAGCTTCAACCTGCTGGCATTGCCTCTCTCCGTTTGCATCAATGGACCATCGGTTGCATCATTGCGCCCTCGTGTGGCGGACGGTGATCTGCAGGACAAGAGAAGATTCGACTTCAAGTAGTAACCTAAAGTAAAATATACTTTTTTCTTCACTTTAGTTCGATCTTACCGTATCTCTT
>OMNZ01017331.1:5786-26977 GCA_900303255.1 Lesueurigobius sanzi
ATTGCCCTTTGCTTTGTTCTGATTTGTGGCGTTTGTAGCATTAAAAACTTTGTATTTGAGCATTAAAAAGCATTCAATTTGACTTGCCGCTACCTGTATAAACCCTGAATAAGTAGAAATCTATTGAAACAAGTCAAAACACCTTAGAACAAGTGGTTAGAATTAGGTCAAATGAGCCACTGATGCTTAACTCCTCAAAACAGCCCAGATTTAGATAAATAAGATGCATTTTGGATCATTTAAACTTATCTAGGTGACAAATAATTTAATATAAGTATCAAAAAAGTATAAGTATCGTAAACCAAGTATCGTTAAAGTACTGGTATCAGAAAAAAATCAAAAAAACGATACCCAGCCCTACATAACAGTTAGTTGATTAAGGGGTGGCCAGCATCATCGAGCTTACCTCCGACAGGGGACTGTGAGGCTACACTTGATGCAGGTGGCCTGGTGGACCATGTTGTCACTGGAGGAGGGCTGGTTTTTGTGGACTTTACTGCAGTGGTTGATTTGGCTGTTGGTGTAGTTAGTTTTGTGGCTGTTGGTGGCTGTTTAGTTGTTGCAATAGGCATTTTATCTAAAATTACACAAAGCGCAATTGGTAACATAGTATTAGAACATTTAATAATAGTCAAAAGTACAGTACATTGCATTTAAAAGCGTCTCAAAGCACTTTAGATTTATACATTGTTGATTCATTATTGATGCGTCAAAGCTACTTCTGTACCAAAGGTCTCTCAAACAACCACATTCAAAGGGACAAGGGAGATGAATCTCAATTCTCTTTTGTACCCCTTCTCCTTAGCCCTACCCCTCGCCTTTCCCTTAGAACAGAGGGCTACGGGCTAAGGTTGAAAGACAGCCCTAAGAAATGGGACAGCCCTGCATCTGTCGGCATTTACAACAAGCACAGATATGGTGAATAACCATGAAGCCCTTGGTGTGAACGGCCCTGACAGAGAGCGACCCGTTGACAGTGCACTCATAGCAGGGAGAGTCTGCCGAGACAGTGAAGACCCTTGACCACAGCACAGTCACACGTTTACACCAAATGACTAAATTGTGGCGCACAGGGTACAAAATCACAAAGGAATAGTCCTTTAACTGTTAAATGTTGTTTCACTGGCAAGGACCACAACACCATGAGTAGATGCTAGAAAACTTTATGGAATGAAAAAGGAGAACGAGAACGAGAGATGATGATGATGATAGCAGTTTTGGGGCTTCATGCGAGGCAAGGCTCCCGGGCCCGCGTCCCCCCATACCTGAAGAACACGGAAAGAAGAAACATGTTAAAAGAGGGAGGGAGTGTGGGGCACTGAGACGTTATCCTCTCGTCCTACGTCTCAATGGCCCAACCTCCCTCCCTCTTTTAACACTGAGATGTAGAACAAGAGGACGAGGTGGGTGCATGGTCAGCTTAAATAGGGTGACAACCGGAAATGAGCAAGAGGTCAGGTCCTGCCCCCGAATTTAAGATATCAATCTAATCTTCATTTCACTGGCAAGGACCACAACCTCAGGAGTAGATGCTAGAAAACTTTATTGAATGAAAAAGGACAACGAGAGATGATGATGATGATGATGATGATGATGGTGATAGCAGTTTTGGGGCTTCATCCGAGGGAAGGCTACCAGGCCCGCGTCCCCCCCGTACCTGAAGGACACGGAAAGAAGAAACATGTTAAAAGAGGGAGGGTGGGGCACTGAGACGTAGGACAAGAGGACAAGAGGACAAGAGGACAAGAGGACGAGGTGGGTACACGGTCATCTTAAATAGGATGGCGACCGGAAATGAGCGGGAGGTCAGGTCCTGCCCCTGAACTTAATTACAATTACAATCTTCATATGAGCTGTATTAGTCATTTTACATGATTGAGTTGAGTAATTGTTTGTGGATGCTGTACATTGTGTGAATGGGATAATATAACACATGTTTTATTGATGTTTTTGCTCATGGTTAAATTCAACTAGATTAATATAATGTTTAAATGACAATATCTTATTGAGAAAATATGTTCTCATTCAGTTTATGATTGGATATTTTTTTGCATATAACCACACGCCTTATGTTTCTTATTGTACCCTGGTGAAACTGTTGCATAGTATTGTATTTTTAGAAGGGAAAGTCAAATGTCTTCTGTAAAAATGGAAGAATTCAGAGTAATTTTAAGCCCTGCACACTGCCATGCTCCCAGTGTGATGTCTCATAAAGTCACCTGGCCACAGACGGATATAGAACCTGGAAGTTTAAACCAAGTGGATTAATAGCCAATGTATTTTTACACAATGTCAAGGCTGGCCCCGGGCGGCTGCTGCCACTGTGCCAGACTGTGCCAATGAATGCAGTGCCACGCTTGTGAAGTATTTACATGCTTATGAATCCAGCAATTTGTCAGAGATCAGTCCCCGTGGGGGATTTGTCACCAGTAAAGCAGACAGGAGGTTGAAATAGAGGCAGTTTACCACAAAGTATAAATGCTAGAGGTTGAGATTAAAAGGGGAAAGTTTTATGACAGTTTGGTCACAGTGACAAGTGCGCTTTGGGCGACACTTAAATCTAATTCTTGTGGTATTTCTTTCTTACTGAAGCTGAAATCGTGAATGAAGTTCCATAGTATAAATGTGACAAGTTTTGATCCATTTGTTCAGTGAAGAGCAGGTATACTTTATCACAATTCTTTTTTTCTTTTGTCAGACAACACCAATATATTGCTCTTTCAGTGCTGAATCAGTTGAGAACTCTTATTCCGTCTCCAACAAACAAGAAAAAGAAAGAAAAAATCTAATGCTGCTGAATAAAGGCACTTGGGGCTTGTTCTCAAGGTTTCCAAAAGTTGGACAACAGAAAGTACTGAGTGGATCTGGCTGAGTGCCATTTTGAGACCAGAGATACTGTATGTGTGCCTTTGGTTTCTACCAGACATGTTTTCAACTGTTATTCTTTTGCATAGATCTTAAGGTTCTATAGAGGGTATGCGTGTTATATCACAGTGTATCAACAAGTCTAGTTGAGGGTTGTGTTGTAATGAAAATGATGCAAGGCTTACTTGCATCATTGCAAGGCAGGGGTACCCAAAGTGCAGCCCAGGGGCCAAATGTGGCCCTCAGACCAATTTTTGGTGGCCCACATACTTCTTGTTGAATTGGCACACATCACCAGAGGTAATCCTTTTTCTGCAAGTTTATCAATTCTGCACAATTAAAACCTAAAGAAACCAGGACTAAAACAAGGAAAATACCAGGTCGAATCCTGGATTAAAGTAGGTCTAAACCAGGACTAAAAGTAGGTCTAAACCAGGACTTAATCAGGTCAAAAACCAGGACTAAACTATGATTAAACCAGGACTAAACAAAGCTTTATCCAGGACTAAATCAGGACTAATCAAGAATTAAATATGGTCTAATCTAAGAATACACCAGAACTGATCCCGATCTAAACCAGGTTTATTCCAGGACTTAACCAACCCTTACCCAGTCTAGTCTAAACCAGGTCAGAACAGGTCTAAACTAGGGATGAACTAAATCAGTTCTACTCCTGGATTAAAATAGGTCCAAACCAGTGCTAAAGTGGGACTAAAAGGAAACCTAAACCAGGATTGAACCAGGTCTGAACCAGGTCTAAACCAGGACTAAACAAACCCAGGGCTAAATCAGGACTAAACAATAACTAAATATGATCAAAAGAATAATCCAGACTGATCCAGGTCTTTGGCCCTCCATGTTGTGTACACTTCAATATGCGGCCCTCAATGGAAAAAGTTTGGACACCCCTGCCCTATAAACTCTTTCAAGTAGTCCAAACATATCTCTTTGGCCTCTTCATGCTCATGTCCAGTGAGTTATTTCAGAAAACAACAAATTGAGTGTAGGTTATGGATTGACGTAAGAGCGCCCCCCTCACAGGAATGTCAGACCTCATTTAAAATCACAAGTTCAGCCCACGAACGCAGCCCGGCTTTAATCACTATGGAAATTTGGGTGAACTTTTAAAAACTATATTTAAATGATGTCCGTCCTCTCCACATGGAAGGAGGATCACTTGATTCTGGCCTACTTTACTGCCTGTTAAATTGGACACAGTTATTTCCAGGTCCAAAAACAGCTGGGCGTCTCGGAGCTGAACTAATAAAGAGGACCCACAGACAATTGGTGCATTGGCCTCAGAGCCACATACAGAATAAGCCGCCCTCGGTGTGAGGGAATAGGCCTGGCAGCGACAGGCTCAAAAGTATAATAACATACTGGTCTTCAGAAGGCAAAAACAATATGTGCGAGTTTCTTTCTCGTCTTTTTTTATAGGACGTTTTGGCCTACAGGCACAACACTGCAGAACAGCTGTAGCTAACATTTTCTTGAATTACAGTTAATTATAGGATAGCCAAAAGTTTACATACACTTTAAATTTTTTGGCATTCGTTCATAGAATATGAAAGATTACACAGAAATCATTTTTTTCCCCACTCATGGTTAGTGGTTGTGCGAAGCCATTTATTGTCAAAGAACTGAGTTTACTCTTTTGAAATCATAATGAAACAGAAACTACTCAAATGTCCCAGATCTAACGTTTACATGACCTTCAACAACTGCCAGGGAAATTGTTCAGGAGCAAAGAAAAACAATTATGTTTGTTTCAAGATGCACAATATGTAAACTTATGATCAGGGACATTTGGTTAGTTTCTAGTTGAAAAGGGTAAACAAACAGCTTTTTTGACAATAAGTGGCTTCACACGACCACTAACCATGAGTGAAAAATTCATTTCATATTCTATGAAATGCATAAGTTTACCCTGACATTATGCCAGGGTATCTAAACTTTTGGCCACAACTGTAATTGTCCTTGATTTTAGTAACTAATTTCATGAAATCTGCCAATGGCGCAAGTTTTTTATGCTTTTAGTAAGAAATATGGACACATCAAACTCAAAATTTGATTTAAAAAATGTCTTTATTAATTAATTGTTGATGTAAGAAAACTTACTCCACATTTTACTTAGTACAGGACAGTATTTCTTCTAGACTACGTTTTGCAGTGAGTTGTGGTTGGTGGTTGGACCTGGATCTGTCCCAAGGGGCTACATTTGTATAATAGCTTACTTCCACCAGTGAATGGCAAAATTGTCCCTTTTGAAGCCCTTTGAATGACTTCATGAATTATCTAATTCATGAATTATCTAATTCATGAAGTCATTCAAAAAGCTACTTAAGGGACAATTATGTATAGCTCTCTTTATATGACTCAGAAGAGGAGCTTTATACAAATAACATTCCCTTCCCTTATCTGGGTCCTTTCAAGATGTTTTTTTTTCATTTCCTGTCGTTTTTGTTGGACAGAACAGTAGACCTACAGTGCAATGGGGTGACGAGAGGGGAGAGACAGTTGAAACAAGTCTGAAACATCCCAGAGCAAGTAAAATAATCTTTCTCATATCAAATGAGCAACTAAATCTTAACGTCAAAATACATCTCAAATTTTGAAGTATTCTGAATTTGAGTAATTTAAAAATAATCATGTAAATAATAAATAATTTTTGCAGTGTAGTGCTATTCAGAAATAGAATTGACCGAAAAATGAACCACAAAAAGTCCAGAAATGCTATTTTGCAACATTGGCACAGTAGTTAGTCACAGCAGACATCTTCAAAATCAACATATCAGGCTTTCTCCTTTTTTATTCTGTAGGAGCTCTGTGGCACTAGTGGCATTTGTCAGACGCCTGTATGTATTTTTCAGGCTTCTCCAAAATAGCCGATGACATTAAGCCGATGATTAAAGCCCTGAAGGGTGACAGGTGAGAGGAGGTACAGACAGCCCTGTTCCTTGTAGACAGCTGACAACGGGGCAGGAGGAAGCGGTGAGAACAGGCAGCCGCCAAGGAGACAAGGTCAGTGGGAGGAGGCAGACGCTGAGGGTAAACATAAGGAAGAGGCAGTGGGTCGGGTTTGATCAGGGGCTGTAATTGTGAGAGGTGCGTGAAACCGACCTTGATATCGACCTTGTTTGATCATTTCAGCACTCAAATCGCCTCCATTAGCAATATCTTCTTGCTTACAGCCAGCAATTATTGTTGTGTTATTATTGTCTTTTATTAAGGTGAGACCCTGCAGGTGAATAGGGAAAAATACATATTGAGATATAGCCAGGTTTAAATGTATGGTTTTATTGGTGGATATATTAGTTACAAAGCGTAGGCAAAGATTGTTCAGTCTTCATCTGTACTCTGTAGTTGAAGTGTGGAACCTTTCATTCTTTATCCCAAGAATTTCGTCAGCACTGAGCAGAATTGACACCCCCGTGGGTCTTTTATGAAGAAAGCAGTAGGAGGAGTTCACCTCAGTCCCACCTCTCTTGGTTCTAAAGGTTACTCCCTCTACTGCTTTCTTCATTTGGTGTTATCATTTATATTCTTTGACAAATGGCTGAAAGATTGAAAGGGTATGTAAACTTTTGGCCACAACTACAGCATATAGAGAGAGAGTTTTGCCTCCAGTTAAACTACTCTTGAGTATTCTTTAAAGCCTGAGGGAAGTGTAACATAAAACCAGCCAAAAGTACAATGAGAATAACTAGAATGTATATTTCTCGTTGACCAACTTTGTAAACTGCAATTGGACGGCTCACTCCACGTCGAGTCACAAGTGAAATTGTGCCTGTCAAAAGTGAGAAAGTGTGTAAAATGTGAAAGTAAATCTCTGCATTTGCGGAGCCTGAAGATTTACTGTTGCCACTGTTGCCAAAGAAATGGTAAAATATAGATATATTAAAAAATGAATTTGAGATTTATTCTCTGGATGATGTTATTTTGCGAAAAGGAAAAATTTGATCTTGAACATTAGGGTTTGAATTTAATAGAAAGACTCAAAATCTATAGACCTTTTATTACGTCAATTAATCACCAGCTCCTGTCCCCTAACTCCACTATTTTCTCATTTCTAACATCATTTTGAGTTATAGGCTACAGTCTTCCATTATATTGAGTAGCTTCGAGCAGTGCCATTCACCTCTTTGGATTCTACTGATATCTTTTTTTTTTTTGGTTGTGAAAAATTGACAATATAAAGTTTTTGTAATTAAAATCCTTAGCGGTTCTTGTATATTGTTTCCCATTCTTTAATGGTTGGTCTTCTGACTCATCAATACATTTGATCTGAGGCGCTGCCTGAGCCGATACATCAAAGCCTCTTATTTTTAGCTTCTAAATTGTACTGCGCACACATTTTCAAAAGTTTTCTGCTGGCATTTAAAAAAAAAAAAATGAGTGAATGCTAAAAGCACAAAGCAGAGCTCCCACGTTTAATCAGGCTGTATTATTGAAGCGTTCCCCTCGGCCAAGTGGGAAATGAACAACAACTATTTCTGGAAGAAGTTGGAGATTGACGCGTGAAGAATTGGCCTGATGTACTGTATTGTGCTCACTGTCAGCGGCCAAGAAGAGTTCAGACCTTTCTGCTGGGCCTTGACACTTTACTATTTCACTTGATATTAAGTGCCTCTTTCTTTTTCTACACAACACTACTTAGAGCCCAGTAGTTTTATCAAATTATTATAGCCCAGCCAGTTTTATCCTATTATTTCTCAATGTTTCTTTTGAACACATACAACAGGTTGCATTCCCGTGACATCAAACCATTCTAAAGAGCCGATTGTTTAAAATTGAGATGGAGGGTAGCTGAAAATCCTAACTATGGTAACTGATTCCTAGTCATGGGAGGTCATTTACCAAGCGTGCAAAACAAGTAGCGTGAGCAAAAGTCATTTACACATTTAAAACTCATGCAACATTCTCTGTGTAGTTCTCAGTCGTACAGGTGTTGTCCATCGTAGGAAAAGATTCTTCAGTCTTCATCTGTACTCTGTAGTTGAAATGTAGGACGTTTCGCTCTTTATCCAAAGCACTTCGTCAGAGTTGATATGCTTGTGGGTCTTTAAGAAGAAACCAGTAGGAGGAGTTAACCTCTAAGTCTACACTTCAACTACAGAGTACAGATGAAGACTGAATAATCTTTTCCTGCAATTCTCTTTTTATATATCAGATTTGGGGCTCTAATCCTACAATACAGGCCATTTCAAATAGTAAATTAGGTGCAACATGGCCACAAATAGCTGTATGCTATTTTCCAGTTTGCACTCGCTATATTTTAGCACCTGTCTTGATACGTAAATGACCCCCTTAGTTTATCGCTAATTTCTCTGTAATTCCTGGGTCAATCCGCATGAAACAAACACTGTCACAAAGTTCATTGTGTTCTCTTTCTGCACATATGGACTGTGGTGAAAATATTCCAAAGCATGTGCATGATGTTGGCCAGTAGAAAGGACTTCCAGCCTAAGAATAATACGGCAAGTTTTTATCAATCCAAATACTGATCAGAGAAAACAATGTCAATTTCTTGCTTGTATTGGCACGTGCTGAACGCGACCTATTGCAATACATCGAACCACATATTTGGAGTTTATCAAATGATGCATCCTTCGATCAGTGGCTCTGGTCAGCATCAGGGGCCTGTCAGGAGCAGTGGGTGACCCGGCTGATTCTGATCTTCACCCAGAATCTCGGCCATGAGCACATAGATGGAGGATTAGTCTACTGTGCATGTTTTAGGTTGATGAGGGAGACGGGATTGCCAGAAGGAATCCCAGTTAAGAATACAAAGTCCACACAGATCGCCTTCATTATTTAGTTCCAATAGACCCTTTCGCTGCTTACATCATCAGTGACATCAACTGGAGGCAGGAAATGAGCAAGAGAAATAAGATTAAACTAAAACTAGAGATTATTAGTGTAAAACTACTACTAAAAAATGTGGTCCTGTTGTGGCTTAAGGAGCAAGAACGAGAGGAATGACATTTGAGACGATAAAATAAGGTTTTATCTGATATTTACCACAACAGTTATCAACAGCTACAATGGAAATAGATAGGAATCCAGCTTTCCGCCTCCAGCTAAGCTCAAAATGTTTACAAACAATGAAAGGGTCTATAGGAGACTATTTAACATAAAATATACCTAATATGAGTTTAATTCAATTCAGTTAGCTTGATTGTAAAGATCAAACAGAGAATCAACACATTGTTTTTCTCAAAGTGGAGTAAGAAGTTGTAACAAACGCAAGTGCTGCTGTATTATCCCCTGTTGCCAATATGTTTGTGCTAATTAGCTTCAATAACATCAAATTCTTAAAGTTTTTGTTCAATTTTGTTTATTTTGGCTCTCCGAAATAATGATTCATTTCCCCTTGTTTGACTTTATCCCACTGAAACACATTTCGTGCGCATAGTTTATTTTTTTTTCAAGCTCTCCTCCATTCCCCAGCAGCTCTATTGCATAAAGGATGGATCCCCCTCAGCATTTGCATATGGGGGGTTTAGAGTGGGCCTTGCACGTGCTCAGGTAATTTGTGAGTCTAACTATCTCCAATCGGGCAGGCGTTAACTTGCGGCAGTAGATTTAATGTGGTGTCACCTTCACACACTCCCCTCGCGTCTGATTGAGCGCCGTAACGCGTTGGAGCGCCGGCGCCGTGTGAAGCCGCAGATGAAGTCGTCCAAATAAGCTGACACTGTCACACTTCAATGTGCACCTCATTCCTTTGTGTAACAGGCATTTGCACGCGGAGCCTAGAGGTTAAATATTGGAAATGCGGTTATTTTAATACAAGGCCGGATTGACTGCCGGGGTGAATTGTTTCCTATTCAACAAGAAAAGCCTGCAGTAAAGAAATATTAGATATATAGAATGAAAAACAACGTATGCATTTTTATATGGGATGATAAAGTCACAGTTGGCTTGGGAAACAGCTGTTTTTGCTGTATGGTGTTTTATAGCTATACAACAGCCTTTGGGAAGGAACTGTGTCTTCTGAATATGGATTAAATTCTGTTTGTAGGCTCTGTTTTATTTGCACTGGTGTCGGGAAGCACCATTAAAACAATGTGTAACTATTCTTTAGAAATAACTTTGCATACATTGGTATATAGGACTAAGTCAAGTAAGACAGGAGGTTTGTTTACCTGCTTGACTAGTTCCAGCTATCTTCCTGTAGCCTTCATCAGAAACGTCATGGAATGGTGAAGTGACGTGTCTTAGGCTGCTTACATGGATTTGCCAGCAAGCAGGGGAAGCTTGAGTGTGAGAAAGAGTGTGCGCCCCGTCGTCCCGGTTCATTGATCTTGGTGCATGTTTCCTGATCTCGATGGCTTCTCTGTTCTCTGGAAGTTAACTCGCTGACGAAAATCTTTGGATCAAGATCGAAACGTCCTACACTTCAACTACAGAGTACAGATGAAGACTGAATAATCTTTGCCTACTACGATGATATATGATCATGATATGCTCTTGCTGATTAATATTTTAGTACCGTATATTCCACATGTGATATTATTCCAAAATCATGCTTGTGACTTTAAGGGATGGGGCTTGTTTCAGTATTATGTAGATATTGATTGATGTAAAATTAACAAAAAGTAAGAAGGATTGCGTAACATCCAAATCCATACTTTTACTTTATTTATCATTTATTGAAATGTTTGATATTCCCATTATAACCATTTTTGTAAAGCATAATAGCTTTCAATGGCCTTCGTGCTAAGGGTAAATGTTATTTAGCAATTAATTATGTAGCTCTTTTTATTTAAATCGTCCTCAGTAAAACTCAAGATGCTCCGAAGCTTCGCGCCCCTTTACCATACTGAAATTCAATCACACCAATTTATTGAGCAACTATAAAAAAAAAAAACGAGCTCAAAGTTATTCGCTCCTTGCTGCAAGCCAGAGCATACATTTACTGAATGCTTTCTGTGCAGTTTCCGTGGGAGACTCTTAAACAATGTGGCCAGCGGCAGGCGTGTCCCCAAACATGAGGCGTTTGGCGCTGATAGACTTTGCTTGGAGCGCGTAGCTCATTGGTGAAAGGTTAAATGGGCATCTGCTGGTCTCCGAGCATATGGCAACCACAGCGCAGCCAGGGAAGGTGCATTATTATCTCGCAGGACTTTTGAAACTTTGGGCATCCAGGACTTGGAATTGCCACCGGAGTTGAAGGATGTTGTAAAAATACAAGCTTGCAATTGTCAGGTTGAATTTAAGTAGCAAAAATGTTGATGATCTTTGGTCCTTGAAAACCTGCAATGGTAAGTAAAGGGTTAGGTCTATACTGGGAATTGAAATGTGAAACTAAAGCAGGACTAAACAAGGACAACAAAAGGATACAAGCCAGTAATAAACCAGGACTACAAATCAGAAATAAACCTGGGATAAACAAGGACCAACAACGGTCTGAATCTAGGACTGAACTTGGCATTAAGGAAATGAAACCAATATTGAATCAGGACTAAACCAGGACTAAACCCAGACTCAAAAGAGCTAAAGCAAGAACGAACAAGAACTAGCAAGACTATGTTCAAAACAGGAATCGAAAAGGCTAAACTTTGAATATATTCTGCTATATCTCCTGTATTGTTATTTACCATACAGGACTTTTGTAACTTTGTGCTTTCGGGACTTGCTTTTTTCCATATAAATTGGTTTGGGTGTGGACCATTGATTCTAATCTGACGTGAGCCTATATAGAGCTCTGATGTTGCACCACAGACGGCATATTTCATTCAAAAGGTAATCTCCTATATCAAACAGGACGGCCCACAATGGGAGTTTGCCAGTCTCCCGGTTGGGGAGATTTGGCGCCTTCTCTACACATTAACAGTGCTGAAGATATATAGCCCTGCCTGTGATCAGCATATGATTTTGGTCCGGCATTTATCGCTGTTGTCGTCACCATTTTGCGTTCGATTTACAAAGGCACTCTCTTCCCTGTCCGACTCTCCCGTGTGCCATATGTGCAAGCAGATGTTATCGTCTTGGCCCAGAGGAGAAAGACGGACGACCTGTCGTCCCGACTGAAGCTGAGAAATTGTATTTTTTTTTTTTTTTCCCCATGTTTTTTTGGATAGTGGAGCAGCTTTTAAATTTGCATTCTGCGCTACACTGCTGCACCGTAACAATGGCTTACTTTCTCTCTCAATGTCAAGAGGCCTGTTTTGAGGGATAGCGGAAACACTATTTTTGAGGTAGGCTGTCTATTACTACGAAGTCCTCTATTTGGGAGTCCAATTATTGCTCCCCCTTGCAACTCATTTTGTATAGAATTATCAATAGCACTTTAGCACAGTAATAGCAGGGTATTTTGGCATGGTAAGTACCTTATAAACAACTACATGTGCTGCACATCTCCCGCCAATTGCAATATTAGGTGTTCATTTATTGCTAACGCAGTAACAGCACAAATTTAAACTTTTAGTTAAGACTTTTGTAATTTAAGTTCTATGACCCAATTTGACCCCGATATTCATTGCTAAATGTTAACACATTGAGTGCCTAAAATGTAATATTGCAGTTTTTTTAATTTTATTTATTTTATTACGAAACGAGACACTCTACCACACCTTACGTATGTGTGACTCTGGGAGCTCTGTGATGAACAGAACTGAAATAAATGACCATCAAAAACTCACGATTTGGACATTTCATCTGGGCATTTTATCACAACGCGGCATTTGATTGTTATTGCTGCATTGTGTCCAATCATACACTGACCTTACACAAGTCCTTTGACCCGGAAATGTAAGTATCAGAAGCATGACAGGCTCAAACGGCTCATGTTTCATGAAACATGCAATATCTCTGTTTCTAGAAAAAAACAGTGATTTCGATTAAAACCAGCCTCTGTTTAGCTTGGGATTTCTCAGGAACTGAGGCATGTAGAAATAAATGGTTCCCACACACTGAGAGCTTAGAGTCTCACCTTTCAAACGAGCTATAGTATGTGTCCATAGCTATGACATAGAATACACTGTGGTGCTACAAAAATCATCAAAAATGGTCTAGATTGCTGGCGCCTCAATGTGTTAATACCTGATCTAGTAGGGAGACTGTAAATTACTAGGAAATATACTTAAATAGAATATAACAAGGCTTCAAAATGAGTTTATTATTATTACCATGCTATTTCCATCCTATTATTATGTGATTTCTGTGTAAATTGTGTATATTGTGATCAACAGGGCTAATAATACAAGCCTTATCACACTTTTCTTTTCATTTCTCATTTCCCACAATTGCACCGCAGCTTGCCTTTATTTACAAGCCCATCACATCTAATTAATATTGCTACATTCCCGCAGCCGAGGCACCCCTCAAGAAAAGAAGGGGTGCTTTGCTTAATTACTGCAGAAATGAAATTTTAATAAAGCTAACAGAGGAACTCGACATGCAATCAGGAAGCCATTAAGTAGATGAAGGTAATCCAGCAGGACTGAAGGCAGCGCTGGGCCAAGCGCTCGGAAATTGGGATTTGATTAAGCTTGGCAAGGGAGTTTTTTTTCCAAAACAATTTCTTAAAAGATGCATGTTTACTTTTTGATTAAAATGATCCTCTTGTGTGGTCCTGAAAAGCGCATGTTGGCTGCCCCATCCTTCCACTTAGAAAGATACAGTTTAGCAAGATCTTCACTCTTCTGCTGAATTATTTTCTTTGCCTCTCTCGCTCCAAAATCCCACAATATTACTTTATCTCACCAACACAACCCCCAAATACTTCTCTTGCGCCATGCAACCTCTCCAATGGGGTCTTTCTCGCTCATGTGTTCCGTCTCGCTGTGATTAACCTTCATAGCTCTCTCTTTTCTTTTCTCTCCATCACCAGTTCTTCTTCTTCCACCTACTCCCTGCTCTCAGCACAGATCACAGTGTCATCACAAAACATCATACTCCACCAAGAGTCCTGTCTGACCGTATCTGTCAGCCTGTCCATCACTACCGTCAGCAACTAAGTGCAGCAAAAAAAAAATCTAGTAAAATATTCATAGACCCTGCAGTAGTTTGCTTGATGCAAACAAAGTAACAGTTCCAGAGCAGATAAAATGTTGTTATTTTTGAGTGAATAATGCGTCCCATGTGAATACTGCGTGGATAGGGTTTCAGAATAGCAGCAATTGTCAAAAATGACTGTGCAAATACCCCATAGATCATCTTCCTCTAGTGGTGTGAGGAAAATAAAACTGAATAGCGGGACGTCTAATTTTTTCTATCATATTTTACACTGTTTAAAACTAGGGATGGGTACTGTTAAAGGATACCAATATGGTATTGAAAAATGTGTTTAGGTTGGAGAGACTGAGGATGATTGTAACACAGGAAGAGTTGTAACAGCACCCCTTTGACCAATCAGAGTCCAGATAAGTGTAATATGATCCTATCAATCTCATGGTGTTTGCGATCATAGGAATCTTATGAGCTGCCATTTGCAGGTATTTTGTGTAAAAGCTTGAGAGTCATAGCTCAATCGATGAGTGAGGTACAGCCCTCAAGCAAAAAGTGTTAGAATCATCCCCGGTCTCCCCTTCTAGAAAAGAAGGTACAACAAACTGGTACAGAAACAATATTTTCCTTTTAGATTGCAAGTTTTGATGCCTGGTGGGTCCTGAGGCAGCGCTAAAGAAAGTCACTTGGTTGTTTCAGCTCACATAAATTATATAAATATAAAAATAAATTGTCTTATATGGCATAAATGACCATATCATCCCATTAGAATCATAAGCTTTTGTCTGACTTTTGAAAAATTGAGTTATTCACATTCTTGTTCCCCTTCTGAACACCATATAACATTTCTGTAACTTGTATGAACAAAAAACACATTCTATTATTCCATTTGTATGAGTGGTCAACACTTTAAACCTGAATATCTCTGAACTGGAACGCAGATATAACCTTTTTCACATCACTGTTCTGTGTTATGGTTCTAGATGTCCAATAATTTAGCATACCGAAAACGTATCATTCAGGAATCGGTATCGTCAACCAAGTACATTTAAAGTACTGGTATCGAAAACTATTGAACTGTACCCAGCCCTGTTTAAAACTGATTAGATCTGCTTCACTTACTGTAACACCCAGTGCCAAAGTAACAAGTTATGGAGGTTTTAGTTATTTAGCTGTAAAACGGTGGCAGTAAAAAGTACATCATCGCTTTATTAAGGCCTTCGTTTACTTCATAAAAAACAAACAAGAAAAACAAAAGAGCAAACGACTGTCTATTTTTTTGAAAAGGCTTTATTTCCAGTTGATTTTCTTATCTTGAAAGCACATAAACCACAATTAAGTCATTGTTTATCATGGGGATCTTGTCACATGGTAAGTCTGGCGGTGAGATTAACGGCCCTGGTCTTCTTTGTCCGTGTCATTCCTCACTAATGAGCAAAAGGAAGCCCTGGCAGTATCTAAAACAAATACTTTATGAACTCGTTAGCCGTCATATTTCTCTTTTGAATAACGGTAATTGGCGAAAGTGATGGCATGTAATTTGCATCTTGGACGTCAAGTGCCACTGGAGAGCGTTGGATTAGAAATGTGAACGATACAGACACGGAGTGAGAGAGGAGTTGAAGGGGATCGATGAGAGGGCGCAGTGGGTCAGGAAGTTTGACAGAGAATTATAAATGGAAGTTTTCATAACGGCTTTAACGTAAACTTTACAAAAAAACATACACACATGCAATGAAATAAGAAGCAAATGAATGAATATCAGTCTTGAATTGTCGAGACAGACATCAGAACTGACAGACAAATTGCGAAGTGTCCAAAAGTGATTTCAAAACCAAAAAAAAAGCATAAAGTTACCTTGCTAATTAAAAACTTAAAAGCTAACAAGAAAACTTGATGAACCTTGATGCCGTTGAGGCTTTAGACCTTCTACTTTGTTTCACACCTGTTAATGATGTTACAGGAAACCTGCAAGTAATGAAGGACAACCACTCACTTTTGTCATGTGGTGTTCAGTTCACTAATTAACTTTCATGAGTGATCAGTAGATAGAGGTAGATGAATACATATTATACAGTGCTCAATTGTGAGTTTTTCTTTGCTCCTGAACAATCTTCCTGGCAGTTGTTGAAAGGTCATGTAAATGTTCAATCAGAGACATTTGAGTAGTTTCTGTTTCATTATGATTTCGAAAGAGTAAACTCAGTTCTTTGGGAATAAATGGCTCCGCACAGCCACTAACCATGAGTGGAAAAAAATTTAAAAAGTGTATGTAAACTTTCAAGCACAACTGTAAGTTAAAAGCATTTGTGTGAATGTAAAATATAGTACAAACCAAATCATAATCTCTGTAAGTGTTGAAGGAAGGAAGCTTGGTCTTGAGGCTCCACAATCTCAGCTCAAAAAAGATTCAGTCTGTGCCTCTCCTCTGCCGCGAACAGGATGCAGTGGGTCAGCAGGCTCTTGGGTGGGGAGGTCCACGTTCATCAGCTTCAACAGGAAGTGAAGACATTGTTGGGTCTTCTCTGGAGGTCAGTGTGTGACAGGTGTATTGGCTGGAACCTGGATATCCACCCTTTCCACCTCACAATTGTTTATTGTGTCAGGCCTCTATTATTATCGGCTTTGTTTCGCTGAGGGCCTGGTTGTGTGTTGTGCACCACTCTTTCCCGTATGCTGTTGGTGATACGGTGGACAACAGTGGTGTTATCTTCAAACTACATGGCATGGTTTTGTTTTGTTCTTTTGTGATGTTGATATATTTCAAAACTGCTGTCGTGGGTGAGTAATGTGAAAAAAGTCCAGTGGAGAGCTGATATTGAAAAGTGAAGTGCACATTGTGAAAGTAGAGTCTCTTGTTTAACGCTGGGTATTTTTTAGCATTCAGATTGTCATTTTGGAGTACTATTTGAGCATTTCTAATAATCATACTATTTGTCTGTTAACTTCACCGTAAGCCTCGAAACGAAAAGCGGATCACCTCCAGGGAGTTTGGGTCTGAAAATATCAGGTTAATGACTAAAGAACATTAGCCCTTGTTCCTCCAGTTTGTCATTGACTTCCATTTGCATCAATTAAGATTAGCTTTTTATGAATTCACCTGACGTGGAATGACTGGGTTACTAAGCAGACTTCACTGTCACTCCGTCGCAGCTGCTCAAGAGGGAGCTAAAAATCAACCCAAGGACAACATTTTCGAGGCCGTGGATAGTGAGGTAGTTCTATATTTGACGAACATGAACATTTTCTTACATGTTTTTGCAAGGTCCAACGTTCGTACGATAGAAAAAAATCTCTGCTGCCAGACAATATTCTCAAAATAGACCTTGACATTTATTTCCATTTGTATGTAAGGTTGCTTTATACAAGCTTACGCCTTCACATCAAGTATATCCAGTCCCAGGGGTGGGTACTATTGAGAAAAATTATTATCTCGATATTTTGGGGACTTTCTTGATAACGATGTATGTAAAAATGTGTTGGCAAAAATGTTAATTTATAGGTCGCTGTTTCGTCAAAAAGATAATTATCTTGAATAAACCACAAAAGGGCAGACAGATTTTTTGAGAGGTAACACATCAGGTACTGTATATTTAACTTTTGTCAGACATTTTTGTAGCTTTTTGTTGGAGATATATATTCGATATTGTAAACTTGTGTATCTTCCAATATTATCATGTAGACGGTATCTATTGCCCACCTCTAGGAGTAGCTAAAAGCTAGTTACAACGAATCACACATAAATATACAGTTAAGTAGCTTTCCTCAATGATAAAACCCTCAAACTTTCATTTAAACAACACCAGGGGGAAAAAAGTCTGGTTTGGGGCCAATTGTTTATGAACCCAGGAGGCCCACAGTTCCAGCACATAAGAGCAGCCTCTCAGTAATTACCAGGCCCCAACAATAAAATGAGTTGTTGTGGGAGAGAGTAACTTTAAGCTGAACTTGTTGAGAACTCTGGAATAGGCCTGTTTGTTGTGTGCTAATGCAGCGGAGCCTGGGGACTGTGTGAACACTCCAGTGGGCTTTAGTGGGCAGACGAAACAGCGGTTCTCTCCCACTTCCCTGTGCCGTAATTCTGACTCATTGCAACAAACTGCAGCGATGTAGAAAGTTTGGATTCAGGTACAATTAGGATGTAGCCCCGAGCAAGGTTTGAAACTCCCACTGAGAAATATTAGCTGTTTTGTCAGAGTGCGACTCTAAAATTGGTTACTGTGTTGGTGTGATAAATAGTTGCTTCGTCAAAAGTTGTATAAAACCAGCCAACTGTGTGAAAGAGGAAAAATCATATTTCATTCAGTTGGAAAAGTTCAAAGTTGAGGGAGGCACATTTGCTGGGCCAATCAGCAAAGTGTGACTGGAGGAAATTGAAATATTGTTGGAAGATTCACCAAAAAAAGCTGGATAAAGTAAACTGTGGATTTTTGTAAGATTTTGCCCACTTCCTATTTACCCCATTGCAATATTGTCCAATGCTCTGTTGCTGTTGACTGACATAATATGAGAAAACAAATGTATTGCAAGGAGCTCAGTCACACTTGAGGAGCTTGGAGTAGAGCCACGGCTCCTTCACATCGCGAGGAGCCAGCTGAGGTGCATCATGTTTCGGATTCCTCCTGGTCACCTCCCTGAGGGTGCACTGGGAGGGGGCCCCCGGGAAGATCTAGGACACGCTGGAAAGAAGTTGGCCTGGGAACACCTTGGGATCCTCCAGGAAGAGCTGGAGGAGGTGTGCGTGGATCGAGAAGTCTGGACATCTCTGCTCAGACTGTTGCCTCCGCGACCCGTCCCCGGATAAAGTGGTTGTGGTCTGTTAACTTCACACCCGTGTGACAGGACAGCATTTGTGAGACCGGACGGCGTCGGCCACGCCTACCCCTCGTGTTAAACACTGCTGCGGGACTCCTGTCCACCTTGGGACGTTTTCCAGTTTAATGGCTGCTCCAACTCTCGCTGAACAGAGCAATTGGACTCTGAAATTCACCACTGGCCCATCCGTCCAAGGGAGATGGATCCTTCCTTTAATTGGTTTTCCTCGAGGTTTCCTCTTTTCTTTTGCATGTGGTTTTTAGGGGTTTTTCCTCGCCGTAGAGGAAGGTCTAAGGATGGGGGATACTCTAACCTTGTTACTCTAAGAGATTTACTTATTCACGGGACATTACATCTGGTTGAGACATTTCATTCGTGTGACTTATTTGATCATTCTTGATGTCTGATATTGATTTGTTTTTGTCCATACCGACCTTTGAGATGACTTCTGTTATGATATTGGGCGTTACAAAAATAAATTGATTGATTGATTGATAAAGTGGAAGAAAATGGATGGATGGAGGGATAAAAAAAGACTTTATTTTCAGTAACAAAATCTAAATAATGGAAATAGCGGGGTCTAAATTTATGTTTTGGATTTTGGCTATTTTATTTCGTTTTTTAATAAACTGGTTACTAATATCAATCTGTAAAAATTCTAATTTTGCCTTGTTTTTTGAGATTCAAAACTCAGTAAATCAGACTACGAATTAAATATTGAAAAATGACCAATCTTTTCAAAATATTGACTGGAAAGTTTGGAGTCTGTAGGAGCTACTAAAATGGAGATGTCACCACAATGTGAGAACAATGCATTTTGACAAAATGGTCAGAGAATTTACAATTTCCCATATAGTTATATGGATAAATGTTGAATTAGTGTAATGATTACACTGCTTATTGCAAAGATTAGGCTATTTATTTGTTTCCAGGTGAAAGAATTATGTTAAGAGAGAAAACTGGCCCAAAACCTGAAAATTGAAAAATATATATTTTTACCTGTAGTGTCTCCCCTTAAACATATAACCATATTAATTTGTGTTAAAGCTTGTACCTAAAGAGGCCACTTTAATTAAATTATGATGGCTCCTTTGTTGTGGCGCTGTATTCATTTGCAACATTAATACCAGTGCAACCTCTGAACTGGAGACTCAGTTTGCTTCTATAATTACCATTCACCTTGGCCTTATATTGAAGACAAGACCCCATAAAGATAAAGCTGACATTTAGTTCAAAGGGATTTTAAATGCCAATGATGTATAACGCAAGGTCATCTCTGAAGTCTGTGAAGCTCAGAGCTGATCGGAAAATGATCCGAGCCGGAAGGAATGGGAACTCCTGGAATGTTTCCTCATTTGGCAGTAAGTAACTTCAGCAAATGGCAAAGCCCGTCTATGGGCTCCTGTGAATAGACAGTTGTGTAATGCGTTTGAGTGGAGCAGATCCATACAGCGGACATGCCTTGATGCTTGTAATATTTCCCAGATCGGATGT
This sequence comes from Lesueurigobius sanzi, assembly GCA_900303255.1. NCBI lineage: Eukaryota > Metazoa > Chordata > Actinopteri > Gobiiformes > Gobiidae > Lesueurigobius > Lesueurigobius sanzi. Next base: position 25,914 of record OMNZ01017331.1, read on the forward strand.
TACAGCATTTGAATAATTGATTAGTACTTTGTGGATGGATTCCAGCAATCACTGTGGAGATGTTTATCTGCTCGATGAACATTTACATTGCTCTAGACGCACATTTCCAAACTGTGGCTGAGGCTGTGTTCAAACGGCAGGTCTTAACGCTCAGTTTGGATACTTTTTGATTTTTTTTTTTGCTTGTTTTGTTGTGTGTGTGGAATGACTGTGTTACTAAGCAGCTTTCCGTGTCACTCTATCACTCCGTCTCATCGCTCCATCTCGAGAGAGCGCTAAACATCCACCCAAGGACAAGTTTTGAAGGCCGCGGTTTGTGAAGTAGTCCTCTATTGTACAGACATAAAAAAGACCATTTTCTTATTGCACTGAGGGTTACTTTGTTGATATGATTACAAAAAACTAAAAAAAAAAGACAATGGAGAGAAGCGCCCGTGTGGATACTCTTTCGTTCCCTCGCCTACCAGCTGAATTCTCGTTATGAGTTCATGATGTGGGTAGTTGAGTAGATGCCCTCTGGAATACTCATTAGTGGTCACTGCAGGTAAAACAGACCTTACTGCTGTGTATTATTATTTATTTGGAGATCCTAGGAACTTAATAACAGACTTGCAACGTTGGCCAATACAAGGGAATCGATAGAAAGTACATTTACTCTGCAAGTTTCATCACCATTATTTGACTGTAACATTGAAGTCATCTTGGGTAGAGGGAAGACACCCATCCAAGGCTCTATTTGGTCATCACTGATGCAAAATTCATTTCAAAAAGTGATTACTACTTGGTGCTTCAACTTTCTACCAAATTGTTCATTTTCTGCTCCGTATATGTACATGGTTGTGAGGATTAAATTAATGAATAATGAGAATTTAAAAAAGTACATTGGTTTGGCACCCAGTGTTGGGGAGAATACTTTGAAATTGTATTCAGTTACAGAATACTGAATACTTGTCTTAAAATGTATTTTGTAACGTATTCAATTACTTTGCCCACTCAGTGTACTGTATTCTGAATACTTGGAATATTTTCACTTTGATTTGCATTATATTTTTGTATATGGTGAA
>OMNZ01017336.1:0-10304 GCA_900303255.1 Lesueurigobius sanzi
GCAGAATCCATCCATGTAAAGTTTCTTTTCCTAGCACTAACATTTTTCACTCAGGCACTCAACAAATCCTCCCAAAAATTTTCAGAAAACCAAAGCAAGCATGTAAAATGTCTCTTACCTTTGCATTTTTGCCATCCAAATTCATTTCCAGGTGAAAAGAAGTGGTTTTCCATGTGTATCCAAAGGATTAGGCCTGGTGCTTCTTCTCTTGAGGCCTGAGCAGAGCAACAGGCGGAAGTCACGACCATATATGGCATGTGGCCTCATGCGCTCACTCCATGCTTCTTCCTGGTATCTCTGCTGTCTTGGCTCTGATTTGCCAGGGTTTCTGTCCAATCACAGTAGGGCTGTTTTCTACCCAGTAACAGCTTTTCAAGGATACCAGAAGCTCCCTGATTGGACAAAGGCTTAGAGTGGAAATCCCAGGTGCAAAGATAGCATGGTGTCAAAAATAAAGAGCACTGAATAATAAATAAATAAAAACTTTTTTTTGTGAATAACTATATTTTTGTGACCAAATATGTAAAAGAAACGCACATTTTCAATTTCATTGAGTTATTCCATTTTTGAATTTTTGTGCCAACCTGTGCCAAATATGGCACAGTTGGATTCCGCCTGGATTTTTTTCAATCAAAACCTCTGCAGTGTTTTTATTGATTGCTTTATTGACTAACCCAACTGGCTCCACGTAATTATAAGTAGTTACTTACAATTTATGCTGTTTATTTGCTTCTTTACCATGAAAAATTAGAAAAAAAAAATGAGTGTTTTTCATTTAGGCGGAATTTGTTTTTTGGGTATTTCAACCTCATTTACCCTTATCCACTATTATTTACATACACATTTTCACATCCACAATATCCCCATGGACCCCCTTATCATTTGAGAGCAATATTAGCATTTTAGACCATGTACAAGCCTTACAAAGCCATACAGAGTATGGGTATATCTTATTCGGAAAATGGGGAAAATGGACCCAAAGAGTGGAAGAGGTTTTAAAACATTAACAAAACATTAAAAATATTTAGTAGCCTCTTTACTGATCAATAGGAGTTTTAATCATTAATTTCTAACTAATCATCAAAACCATTGAGGCAGGGGGTGCTCGGAGTATAAATAAAAGGCCCAAGGGGTACGCAAGACAAAAAAGGTTGGGAACCACTGTCCTAAACGACGTATATAACAAAAGAAAAGTCATGTGTCTGAAATCCACAAACACCCAAAACATGCCATAATGTAAACACCTAATATTTACAGATCTGGCCAAACTCCTGCCTCTAACTCCACTGGACCGAGAGCAGCCCCATGTCCCTGAGGCATTGTTAGCCAGACGATGATGGCCGCCTTCCTCCGCCATAATGGGAGGCTTGACTGACCTGTGACCCCGCGTATCGATCTGTGGGGCCGTGTCCAGCTGGGCCTCCCGAAAGCCCAGTCATCTGAAGAGGTGTTTTAAAAAAAGCTTGCCGCTACCGGGCGTCCCCGTCTACGCGGCTCGGCGCTCATTAATTACATCATTTACCTGTGACAGTGACAAACCTGCCCGGCCACGCCACGCTTTATTAGGGTCACTGTATGGAGCCCGGGCCAAAGGCGGATCAAAAGTGTGTTTAGCTGTGTGTAATGGCCAGTGAAACAGCCCATCTCATACACCACGGGCTTATGAGTATAGATGCACAGCCGCAACATGGCCGCCCTGCTTATTCTGATTGATACGGCTTTGCTCAAGGAGAAAGAAGTTACCGTATTACTTGTAAAACACCGCAGAGACAACGGTTTGCGACATGTTTTTGGACGGAAAATATATATAAAAGTAGAGATTTAGTGCCGCCATCTTTCTACAATCTCTGTGTGTTTATTGCCATTTGCTGAGTCAGTGCTGTCCCAACTGGAGGTTTGTGGCCTCTTTCGTTGCACAACTTTTGGACTTTTCTGCCAAGCGCTTTCTTAAACACATTTTTGTTGAACTTTCTGAACATAATAACACATCACAAAACACGCACCAGCGAATTGAAAACATGCATAAACAAGGGGAGGAACTGCAGGACCAATATGAGAAACTGCTACATTTGATTTCATGAGGATCAGCATCGAAGCGTTTCCTTCCCAAAAATCACACGCACAGATAGAAATAGGTCACAAAATATGATAATCTGGAAAGCTAGGAACCAATATTGAACATTTTATGCAAAAACATTTTAAACACCCTATAACAGATGTACAGTTGTGCTCATAAGTTTACATACCCTAGCAGAATGTCAGGGTATGTAAACCTTTGCATTTCATAGAATATGAAACACAAAAACCTTTATTTCACTCATGGTTAGTGGTTGCGTGAAGCCATTTATTGTCAAAAAAATCTTTGTTTGTTTACGAGAGTCCTGTATTTCAGCTGAAGTGAGTTTGTCTTTGCTCCTGAACAGTTTTCCTGGCAGTTGTTGAAGGCCATGTAAACGTTAGATCAGGGACATTTGAGTAGTTTCTGTTTCATTATGATTTCAAAAGAGTAAACTCAGCTCTTTGACAATAAATGACTTCGCACAAACACTAGAAGAAAGATTTTTTTGTGTAATCATTCAAATTGTATGAAAAACGGCCAAAAGATTAAAAGGGTATGTAAACTTATGAGCACAACTGTAATTGGAACCACTAGATTAAGCAGAGGAATGGACAGGGCCGGCCCAAGCATTCACAAGGCCTAAGTGGAGTATCTATCCGCACTGAATACATTTCGGATAGATACCTGTATATTCCCATAAATGAGAGAAAATAAGAATCAAATCACCCTTCATCCTGACTATGTTTGTAAAAGAAAGTCCTCCGCAACAACAAATTTAGAAATGAGTACAATTGCCTTCGAATTAGTATATATGCCCTTGATTTTCAGTAACTCATTTCAAGAGTTCTACCAATGGGATACGTTTATTGCTCTTAAACTAAGAAAAAAATATCTAATCACACTCCAAACTAGATACAAACAATTGACTTGAAATAAGAACGCTCTTGACTTACCACACAATTTCTTGAAATTAGTTACTCAAATCAATGGGAAATACACTAGCTGAAATGAAATTTCACTTACGTGTAGATTTGTTTTTGCAGTGTGCTTTCGACATTTGAGGGAAATTTTTGAGGCACATCACACCTGCAATACAAATGTGTGCACATTGGGGGCCCTCTTATGATCTCGGGGCCCTAAGCAGCTGCATAGTCTGCTTATTAGGCTGGGCTGGCACTGGGAATGGAGCAAAACATAATTGTATAAACGGACAAAAAGTGAAGATTTCATCAAAACATTCAGTTGAATGTGTTTTGCACCATACTTTTTGTATTTTTTAAATTAATTTATGGCATAAAAGATCAATACATTTCAATTTAATGCCTACTTGAAACAACAAAGTTTTTTTCAGTGACATTTAAGGCCTTCATTTTGGGACAATTTATTTAACGACACCGAGAACACTGGTGGATAATCTGTCATTCTCCATGTAAATATAACTTTATTGAAAAAGTGGGGCATTTTCTAAATAGGCGGGACGGGGGACAAAGATCTAAATCGTTGTGCAGTGCGACAAATAGGGGGACTATCACCACGCCATGTGCTAAAGTTGACATATCAGTATGAAGACTGTGCAATAGAATAGAAGACTGTACAAAAACATGTGCAATAGGCCAGGATGAATGAGAGTGAGTTTGTGAGTGCGAATGTGGGACAACGGATGGAAATTAGCCCAAGGCTACAATCCGGAGTGGCGTGTTCACATGCATTCTTCATGTGCACGCACTGTCCCAACCAAATAAACCAAACAAAAATAAATAAGAACAGTAATGCTGTTTATGAGCAAATAGTCAAGGTTTAATTAGTTATTGTAATCCATAGTGCTTTTGACTATAGCTGTTTATTGGCCTCATATAGTACAGACATGGTCTATACTGTAAGTACTAAAAGGTATTAAGATAAAATTATTAAAGAAACCTGTAAAAAGCTGTTTTTCAGCTAAAGGGAGATGTACAAATAGAACTTTTGGTGTTCTGTTATTATAATTTCACATTGTATGTTTGCGTAAGCTTTCAGTCACCCAGGTGTTTTCCATCACATCTGGGCATCTAAGAAACCGACATGACAACTTTTTGAAAACTCAGTGTGTGCATTATGGAAAGAAGAAAATTATGGCAGGTTCAATCTGGATGCACTAATATGATTTCAGAATTACAATACGGACATGCTTTCTATCCTTTCTCGGCCCTGAGGTAGAATGGACAATCCGACTTCAGCTACAGAGGCAGGAGATGAAATACAACTGCAATGGTTTAGAAAATCTCCAGAACTTCATTTTCTCAGAATTACAATCACAACATTCATTCATTCATCTTTTTTTGAGCATCTGAGTTTCACAAAGTTCAGCCGGGAAAGCAAAGACAAGAATATAAATATACAGAGCAGATGATGCCCCAAACCCTCTTTCGTATTGATATTTGACATTTGGGAAGTAGATGTACATTATTTTTCTATAATCCAGACATATGACGTGCAAACAGATATTTCTGAAATTCTTTTGTCCTATTCCAGTTACATGACAATTCTACAGGTCCTTCATACCCACCGCTGTCAGACTGTACAATTACTGTATAGCTTTATGTGTTATTTATTATATACATTCATCTGCACTGCCAACTCTGATACAGTATTTATTTTCATTTTCATAGTTACTATAATCATTTTAATGGACGCTATATTGTGTATTATTTATTATTATCAACCATATTATATGATTAATTAAGGCGAGGCACTGCAGGTATAAAAATGTATGTATAAAAATGGCCAAAGGATTGAGCCAGGTTTAAATGTATGATTTTATTTTGTTGATAAAGATTTGTTGAGAAGAGATTTTGGATATTTTATTTAGCTTTTCAATAAATAGTGATTAGTGAGTGTATCTGTAAAAATCTAATTTTGCTTTTGCTTTTTTGAGGTTCTAAACTCAATAAATCAGGCTAGAAATGAAATATTAGAAAAATCCCTCTAAACAAACCTTCTAAGTATTATTAAGTCCAAGACTGGAAAGTTTGGAGTAACATTGAATAGGCGCAATAATGGAGCATCTTATTGTGAAGATTTGGCCATTTATTTAATTCCAGGTGAAAGTTATATGCTATGACAGTGATTCCCAAACTTGAGAGCGTTGCAGCCCCCTTCATACATCCAAATATCTCTTGGGGTCCCTTGATGATAGGAATTTATGCTATTTAAAAGAAAATGTCATGGTTTTCCAATCGTTTTCACTTAATTTTACAAAAACAATACAAGGAAACAATGATAATACAGTGAATTTGATTACATATGAACAAATTCACATAAAGTTCATTATACAATCAATTTATTTGTATGTGATTGATTTGTGGACAACGTTTGGCGGCCCCCCTGCAGTGCCTCTGAGGACCACCAGGGAACCAGCGGGCTAGGATACTAAAGTAGCCCAAAATCTGAAAATTGAAGAAAAAGTAAATAGACTCCATTAATATACATTGGTATTATCATGATCTATTTTAATACTGTATAGCACACCCTGTTATTCTATCTTCCCATAGAGCAGGGGTGTCCAAAGTGGGGCCCGGGGGCCAAATTCGGCCCTCCAAAGGGTTTGATTTGGCCCACGAGATGGTGCTTAGATTTCTAAGAAGTATTTACTTGGACTCATTTGTGTACTGAATAGATTCTCAATAGTACTTAAGGACACCTAAACATCATGTCTTACTCAGTATAGTAATTGAAGGATATTTAACCATATATCTACTTTCATTTAGTCTTTCTACATGCAAAACAGTATTGCATTTGGCCCTTTGCTCTGACTTTGGACCTCCATCACCTATTTTGGGCATCCCTGCTATAGAGCTTTGGAACTGACATCACAGTGCAATGCATTATGGGAATTTTGCCACCATTTTTCAGGACCACAAAACAATGAAAACACAGCCTGTTCTAACATGGTATTCAACTCCACAATAGGCCCCAACTCTTCTGAAGTTATTTGTCCATATCTTCCCTTACTTCTACAGTTAGCAGTTTGTACCGGTAAGATGGCGCCTCAACCACATACACATCAACACAGTCTGCTGACCACGCCCCATTATGTGACATCACATTCCAAAGCTCTATCTATCACTTCCTTGTTGAAACCACCATCCAAACTCTATGGGTCATTTACTAAACATTTTCCCATGTGCAAAACGGGTAGTATGTGCAAAAGTGGACCAGCAGCCCAGTTATTTGTGCATTTTCCACTCGCAAATAATTCTCCCATTTACAAATATCAGATCAGTGGCCCCAATACTGTAAAAAGCATGATTTCAAAAGTTAAATCTGGTGCAACACGGCCATGAAACACCATATTATATTTTTCAATTTGCACTCGCTATTTAGCACCTATCTTGATAAATTACTCCCAAAGTGTATTGTGTTAGTGTGAGCCCTAGGATGTGAGGTGCATTAAAAAGCCAGGGTGTCATTTGGGCCGATTGGAAGTGGGTGGTTGCCCCCAATCAACAGGCCCCACCCAGCTACCCAAACTAGTTGATTTTCTTTGTAACCTCCGCTGCATGGTCCATTCCTGTTGGTTCGCATGACCATTGTACATGAACCAAAGCCCACACATACCCTCCCCCCCCTCTCCACTATCTCTCCTCCACGCTGTATGGCCCTCGGCGCAATAAAAGAGTATTGGTTTCCTTATGCCATGCCTTTTCCACTGCACTCTGCTGTTTCAATCTTGACTCAATCGAGAAGGCCTGACCCTCTAGACATAAAGAATTGGCTTTAAGGCTTTGGAAATGGGCCCAAATCTGCTGCAGGTCACACTGGGGGAAAATAAGCAGCAAATGTAAGTAAGCATGAAATAGTTATTCATAAATAATCCGGATGACAGCGGCTCTCTAATGGTGCCAAGAGGCTGTAAAAGGCTATGTTGCCGATTCCTGCCCTATTAAAGTGAAATAGAAAAGCCAAATACATAACGGAAAAGTTGGATCCGCGGCTCGGTGGAGGGGGAGATTGAGGGTGCGTTTGGAGCGTTAGCGGTATATAGTTCAGGTGGAGTGATTGCCCAATGCTGGAGTCAAGGTCTCTCTGGTGCGTAAAACAAATGCGCCCTTTTCACATCAGATCAATCGCTCAATAAACTGGCCTCTTTCCCCGGCACGCGCGTGGGTATAGGCCGCGCTCATCTGTCCCCCTGATGTCGGTTTGATTTGCACTTATGTTTTTACAAATAATCAATGGCACGTTTGGACCGATACAAAGGACCTACGCGCAGCGGCCGCACATGCTCAGAGTGACCAGATGGGGAAGCAAGGGGTAAACAAGCCTTAGAAAAACCATGAAAACTACAGGATGAATGGATTGAGATTTCGTTTGCCGCGTTGTGCTGTTAAGAAATGTGGAAAAGATGAGCTGAACGATATAGAAATGGTGTCTACAGCGTGAAAAGCAGCCTCTTGTAGGAGAACATTTTACAATTTCTAGATAGAGCCAGGTTTTCATTAATTATTTATTTTGTTGATGTATTAGTTACAAAGATTTGTTGATAGGAGATTTTGCATACCATCTTTAGTTTTGGAATAACCCAATTCTGTGGCCCCATGCATGAACCTGATAGACCACAAATTCTTTTATATTGAGCAAATTGCATTAATGAACACGGCGCTACTGTATTTGTGTCGTCCATTTATATGAATATCATTGGAAGTTTCACTGTTGGCCTATAGATGGCGACACTGATTTTCAGCTCATCAAATTATACAAGTCCCGTGCATCAACCTGATATACAACAAAGAAACACACAGCAAAGAGACAACGATTGGTTCAAAAGGTATTTTTTCTTATTGATATTCATTGTGTTCACCATGTACATTATGTTCTCTCGTTTTGTATTATGAGTATGCAGATACTTACTCTTGTCTATTGTGTTCTCTTGATTGATGTAATGTGATGATGAGAAAATAAAAGCTGTTTGTGGATTAATCAGTATTTTTACGCTCAGTGTTACCGGCAGAGATCCAGAACCTGCCATATATCGGCATAAATCAATTTTCAGAAAGTCTTAGCGATTTAAAATGAAAGACCTGGCCAGGAAATTTGAATATTTTTCTATGTGTAAAGTATCTACAACAGTATAGGATCATGAAACTGATTTAAAAGCAACTTATTTGATTATTTTTCAGCTAGCTATCATCTAGCATTTATGCCTTTCTTCATGTGTGAAAATTCCATGCATGAACCTGATATACCATTAAAAATGTGGTTTATCAAGCTAATGCATGGAAAACTCAAAAAAGTATTTGTTATACTGTATATGGTTATTCCCACTTATTCCCTAGTATGATAAGTCCAAACATAAACTTTTATTTTCAAAAAAATACATAGCTGTCTAGTGTTTACAGTATATACCCATTTATTTTGGGGAGAAGGAAGCAATAGGGTCAAGAATAGAAGAGGACCACTTTTGATCTCATCATGTGGTATACTGTATCAGGTTCATGCATGGGGTCACAGATTTATTAGTGAATAAATCTGTGAATAAAATTAGTGAATAAATCTGTATGAATTTATTAGTGAATAAATCTGTATGAATTTATTAGTGAATAAATCTGTATGAATTCAAAATTCGACCTTCAAAACTCAATAAATCAGAATTAAATATTGAAAAATCCCTCTGAACAAACCTTCAATAATATTGTAAAATACCAGACTGGAAAGTTTGGAGTCTGTAGGAGCTACTAAAGTGAAGATGTTTCCACAATGTGAGAAAAGTGCATCATTGAAGTTACAATTTCCATATAGTTCTTCTATGGAGAAACATTTCTTATTGTAAAGGACATTTATTTGTTTCCAGGTGAAAGTTAAAAGAGCAAACTGGCCCAAAATGTGAAATAGGAAAATTTTGCCTGCAGTTTCTCCCTTTAAATTCTAAAAACTGCAAGTAAACGTCCACCCTATAGGCTTCATGAGATAATCAACCCCATTAAGCTTTTTGGACATGTTTTTGTAAATAAATATGGAAAATACACTTCAGACCACCCAATTATCATTTAGTTTCTTTTTGTACCTAAAGCAAATCAAATAGCGATCAGTTGGGTGCGGCATATGGCACTGGCCTGTTGGTGATTATTCAGGGCTATACTTTTCTCCAATGCGAGTGAGAGAGAGACAGAGGAGAGGGAGGGGTCTGATTTGGAGTCCCCTTGAGTCACAATCGGTTATTTATTGCTATTAAATGGTTAATTTTGCTGCGTGCCCCGAGGACTGCGGTCTGCGTTAAGATGTGAGTAAGATAGACTTGTCACGGGCTGAATGTACTGAATTCTTGATGTATGAAGAGGCCATTTTGAGATCCATTAGGGGCCGCCCGGGTCCCAGGGTTACTTTTGATTAACAAAGGGCACTGACGCAGCCGTCTTTATTTACATTTTGGCTTCATGTTACTGTCATCTTTATAGTGGGGTTTTCAAAAACTGTGATACCATTATGAGATTGGAATATCCCAACAGTCACACAAAGCTTAGCCTTTTAGAAAAAATAGAAAATTGTAACTTCATAATTTTTTTCTAAATGCATTTTTCTCACATTGCGGTGACATCATCTCCACTTTAGTAGCTCTTATACTTAACAATATTCTTGTACTTAACAATATTTGGAAGGTTTGTTAAGAGAGACTTTGCCATATTTCATTCCTAGACTGATTTATTGAGTTTTGAACGGCAAAAAACAAGGTGAATTTGGAATTTTTTCAGATTTATTCACTAATAATTGCAGTAGTTAACTCTACTCTACTTAACTAAACAAGATATTAAAAATCTCCTCAGTACACATGTTTGAAACAAATACATCAACAAAATCAAACTGTAAATTTAACCCTGGCTCTATTATTATTATTTGTATTTCGTCACCAAAAACACAGGCAATTTTGGCCAATTTTATGCATAAAAAACATATTTTTGTCTGCAATACATTTTTCCTCTCATATTTATACCAGTAATATCTAGCAAAAATTTCAAATTGATATCACTCAAATCCTTTTTCCCCTATCCACCTGCAGCGCCTTAAGACCTAAAGATCAACAGTTTGTGGCTCAGGCGGACGGACATACAGTATACGGACTATAGCACTAAGAGTTATTGAACTAAGAGTTATTTAACACTTTAGGCAGTTTTTATGACGTAAAAACATCATTATCAAAAGTGGTTAACTTACAGTGGGGGCCGCCATCTTGTGTTTATGGTCAAGCTGCAGGTCTGACTTGAGCTGATAT
>OMNZ01017336.1:17869-38322 GCA_900303255.1 Lesueurigobius sanzi
GCTCTGCAGGCAAAAGAGCAGGGGACCTATTTTACGGCGCCATTTAGGCAGCAAGCTTTCAGCAATCCTCAGCCTTTCCATCCCCACCCCCTCCTCCCCACCCTCCCCTCCGCTCCCTTACCTCTTCTACCCCTCTCCGGGAAAAAATCGAAGCATAATCAAGGTGTATGTTTAGAAAATTTATTGTTATAATTTTGGCCCATAATCTCCTCCATTCTCCAGCGGGCGCCGTAACATAGATCATCATCTAAAGGGAGAAAATGGATAGCAGTTTAAAATTTATCGGTCTTTGATTCTCAATTATACGTGTTTATGACTTCATCTGTCTTCTGCGACTTCAACCTTTTCCATTACGCTGGAATATTATTTGTACGGAATCCATTAAATTCACAAGGCAGGGGGAGCCCGTAATGGCGGTGCTGCTGCCGCGGCGATTTGCAGAGGGAAAAGTTTTTTGAAAGGGTTGGCTTTAGGAAAAACGCGCCTGTTATGACACTAGAAATTGCTTTATTGATGGTGTGCTCTGGTGCCTGTGTATTTGGCCATTTGTTATCCAGCCCATATCTATATCTCAGCACTGACACTGATGAGAACTTTTCTGTTGGCCTCTTCAGATTACCCGGTTGTAATGACACATTTCAGGGCACCACTTTGGACTTACACACACGTGGGGTATTGAAGCGGGGTCTAGCCAAGCTGCTCTTAATAAAGAAAGAAGGATACATCTCCCACACAGCGGTTTCTGTCCTAAGAGTTTCATCTTTTCCGCCAAAAAGAACTGAAATGTTGATAGAATGGGCACGGATCAGCTCATTCACCCAAGCATGAGACAATATGTCTGACACTGAAAAGGCTTGATGCAGCCAGAAAGCTGTTAATGACTCATTCACATAAAAAGAGAAGGCAGACACTTTCAATGTACTTATAAATGCATACAATAGGGTAATGCAAGAGGAAAAATAGGTTCTGAAGGCAATATCGCGTCATGGTGTACAGGGCAGAAAACAGCTTGGATGCTGCCTTTATAATAAGTCCAGTTTTGTTTTTTCTTGTGTGAGTATGTGTGTCTCTGTGCATTTTAAGTTGTCCCTCTAGAGAGGAATAAAGGTTTCTGAATTAAATTCAGCTCGTACCCAAAGGCATCAATTTTAAACTATATTATTCATTTGAAGTACAGCTAATTTAAAGTTATTTTTTCTGGTTTAGACATAATTTACACCCAGCTTAGACATTTAGTCGAATTTAGGTTTATTCCAGTTTAGTCCAGATTTGATCTTATTCTGGTGCTGAGAAGGTAAAATATATAGGCGGTATTTTGGAAAGTCAGATATGTTATGACACAGTACTTGTTGCCAAAGGTTTGAGAACCACTGCTATAGAACGGCACATCAGTTTACATACCAAAATAAAGAGTAAACACAGTTGTATGACAATAAATGGCTTCACACAACCCCTAACTATGAATGAAAACAAATGTTATTGTGTTATTATTAAGATAAGATAAGATAAGATAAGATTGATTTTATTGATCTCACAATGGAGACACTCACCTGCTACAACAGCCCCCAGGACAGGATCACACAGGGGGGTGCAAAAAGTCAGGAAATGTGCCATCAAAGAAGAAAATAAGTTTTTGTAAAAACAGGTAATAGTAATAAAAATAATACAAAATTAATAATATGTTAATGTCTCTTAGCATCTCTCTCTGAATAAACTATACAAGCATCTCTTATGCACATTAAATAACATAAAAAAATAAACTCTATTCATATTCTACAAAAGAAAACACAAAAAACAAAAAATCTGTATGTTATTCCAGAGATAAACAGGGCAAAAGGTTCACCTTTTAGAATTCTATTTCAGCTGGAGGGCAGGGGCCAATGCAACTATTCGAGAGAAACAGTTTTGGAAAGAAATTGCCAAAAAGAAAATTATTAATCACATTATTTGAAAGTGATTGGATTCACAAACCTGCCATATTATTCTTAAGGCTGAAAGTCCTTTCTACTGGCCAACACCAGGCAGATTTTATTGAATACTGTCACCACTTTTGGACACCTTTACGAGAAAATAATCAGACCTTAGCTCATATGTGTTGACAGAGAAGACATTGTACTTTGTGACAGTTTTTGTTTCATGTGGATTGTCCCAGGAATTACAGAGAAATGAGCAAAAAACTAAGACTAGAAATCTGCATTTTGACAGTTACCAGAGTTATGAGCCCAAACTTTTCAGCTGCCCTCCTCCTCCATTTTAAACTATAGGTTCTTTATAATGTTGTCTTAGTATATGCATGGTTGTTATACAATGTATCCACATGCATTTATATCATTTTAAGAATGAAGCTTTAGTTACTGACTATCTGACCAAATTAAGGATTAAAAATAGTTTTCATTTTATGTACCTCTTTCATATTTGAATTCCCACATATAGTCCCAATTTGAACAGTTTTTCTTTCTTCCAATAAACACTGTACATTACTATTTACACCCATTTAAAAACACTGAACTTCTTGACACCACACAATTGAGCACCGTTTCCCATTTACACAGGAAGTAAGTGTATTCTTCGTAGCTAAGTGGAAGGTGAAGTACCTCAACCTGTGTGACATTGAGCTCATTGGCCGAGCCCGAGCGAGGTGCCGGGCAAAAGCTAATCAGGCTGTAACTCAAGTCGGGCCGGCCACTCACCAATCAATAGCTGCACAATCCCAATTAAAGCGTGCTGGGTCAGTGGACGGACACCGATGCCTTTACAAGTTTAAATGCAATACTTAAATCTGGGCAATCTCCGTGTGGCCTTGGCTGGGTAATGGCTCGTCGCAAACTGAAGTGTCCAGTTTAAAGAGAGGACACAGGGCTGGACAGACTCCGGTGATGGACGAGGCTGTTTGTGTTGATGCAGTTGGACACTTGGATCTCTAAAAGGCCTGGGTAAACGCTCAGCTTCATCAGATTGGCCAATTCTACATTACATGCTTGGACAAACCTAGATCGGGAAATTGCATGTCTGGAGCTACACTGCAGATGGAGGAGGCCCAAGTTAGAAGGGCCTCACTAAACTTGTAAAGTGATAGAAATAAAAGTCTGAATAGAAAGAAATCCCAAATAAAATCTAATGAAAGAGGAGGGTTGGGTACCATACTTTTTTGATACCTATAGTTGTGCTCAAAAGTACACTGACACAGATTTTATAGAATATGAATGATAACACAAAAGCCTTTATTTCACTCATGGTTAGTGGTTGCATGAAGCCATTTATTGTCAAAGAACCTGTTTGTTTACACTTTTCAACTAGAAACTAGCCAAATGTCCCTGATCAAAGGTTTACATATTGTGCATCTTGAACAAAATAATATAAATAATATTTTTCAGAGAGTCCAATTTTGTCAGTGAGACCTGCATTTCAGCTGAAGTCAGTTTCATTTTGATTTCAAAAGAGTAAACTCAGTTCTTTGACAATAAATGTGTTCGCACAACCACTATCCATGAGCGGAAAATGGCCAAAAGATTAAATGGCCAAAAGATTAAAAGGGTATGTAAACTCATGAGCACAACTGTATACTAAATTATTGGTCATCTAGAACCATTAAACGGAACAATACTGGCCATTTATTCCATAAAAACAATTTACTTTCATATTTTTATTATTTATTTGAGTTGAAACAAGAATCTAAAGCAGTGGGTTGGGACCATAGAGCATAAAAACAATAGAGGTATCCTGCGGCTTTCTCTGTTCAGCGTGAGCTAATGAAGCCAATTCACGCTAGCAGTTTTGCCATTTTGAACCACCGCCATGTTGAATTTTTGGAGCCTAATGTGTTTGAGTTACATTGTCATGGCAACTGCAGAGCAAGAAGGCACCTGATTGGCCAGTTATTTTTTGTTTATATCTTAAATAGCATAGAAAATTAGGGGTGTGCTCAAAATATCAATACCTAGATACATATTGATATAATTAAAAAAGATACAGTATCGATATCGTGGCTCTTAGTACCATTCTTCCCCTAAGTGTTAGACGGATAACCTTGTAAGATATATTCCCGCGAGATTTGGGATATGGTCGGGACCCAGAAGTGGGTGGCAGGATTTTCATTTTCAGTGGGTCGTGAGCATTTGTCAAACCCAATTTTTCGTAATTCTTTTCATTGTTGATAGGAAGAATTATAATCAGTGGCAACTAAAATCTGCAAACAATTTTGTTGTAAAATGTACGAAAAAATTACCAAACTGCAAATTATTTTAAGATGAGAACCACAAAAGGAATATATTTTTTGTTTTATCAGTTTTCTGTGCCTTTTCTCCCCCAATACCATTAGTACCTAGCAACATTTTTCAATACTATACTGGTATCAATTGGTTACTTGCTGCATTACTATTACTATTTAATTGACTTCAAAAATGGAAGTGAAGTATTTGGATAAAATGTATAGCGTTGTTGGTTCAATACCAACTCAACTCCAAAACCTTTACGTTTTGTAGAAGTATAGCATCTCCCACCACCAACTTTCCCATTGCTCTGCCAGTTATCGCCCTTAGAGCCTTTCGTCGTTGCATCCACATCTTTTATCACAATTCTTAGCCACCGAAAGGAATTCTCACAAGATATCAAAACAAAAATCTATATTTAATATGGGAGCAATTACGCAGCGAAGTTGGCTGCACTGGGCCATTGTGTTTTTCATCAGGCCAGTCATTAGAAGATGATGGATGTAAACCTATAAAGTATCTAAACTGGACCTTTTAACAAACCACCAGCAACACTATCATTTCTCTAATAGAACCTGCTGACCGCGTCATTCCCTGCTGCCATTTGTCATTTTTCCTGGTGAAATAATCAATATCTAGGCGCTTAGAAATAAATAATATAAAAGTCATCGTAACCTACCCGAGGAGCAACAAAAATAGACTTATGGAACATTGTGAGGGGCTGTATGTGGCCGCTGGGCACTGGCCACTGTATGTTTCAGATCAATGCAGAACAGAAGCAAGATCTTAAAGGGGCAGTGTTGAAAGGCTGGGGTTTTATTTCCCCAGACACAGTTTTGTTTTTTATGAATAAGCTGTATTAATAAATAAAGCTCTCCTTCTTCAGTGTGTGTATCGTGAAGATATTTACGTGTCTTGAGATTCAAAATCCCAAACCGTGTAACAATCCGATTATGTTCATAAGGTCTCCTAGTAACGATGCTAGTTTTTTACTCATAGCCAGACCTGTGTGTTTATTTTTCACCAGACAGTCAACCGGGATGAGGGGGCGTATCAACTCTCTCACACCGGGCCCACAGTTCTGAAGAAGTCGAACTACAGATGGCGCTGTCGTCCTGCCACTACTAGCAAGAAGACAGCACCAAAAACCAACCAGACACATCACAGTTACATCATGTGGCAAGAGCATAGACTAGAGCCTAACAGAAAAATGGAGCTAACGAAGCTTATTCCTACTAGCATTTGAACTGCCGCCATGTTGCATTTGTGGAGCCAAAGCCATATTAAGGTATGTGCGAGTTACGTTCTCTTTTAATGTTGAAAATATTAAAAGACATAGAACAGGACGGTGTAGCACGGAGTAAGACAAGCAGTTGAGGCTCATATTAACAAGCCAATGTCCAATAATGAGTTAAAGAGGGGCCAAAAGGTTTACATGGAAGTCAATGGGAGCTTCCGCTTCCGGAGTCAGCCCCCGTATGCTAGTGAGCTTTGTGGCGAACTAGCCAATTGCATCTCCATCATAAATGTGCACATATGCGCAAGAAGCAGCTGAAACTGCCCAACGCTACAATCCGGAGTGGTGCGTTTACATGGATGTATCTCATGTGTGTTCATTAACATGCACTGTCCCAACCAAATAAACAAAATAAATAAACACACAGATCTGGCTATAAGAAAATCATCATCATACTGTGAAATATTTCACACAATAAAAAGCATGAAATACAAGCATTATCTTTTACTGCTGAAAAAAATACCTAAAAAAATGTATCTTTAAGCAGGCTCGCCTCCTCTCAGACCTGACTCACTGGGAGCAGCATATCACCAGCCGACAGCCATCATACTTCCCAGTTTTGTATGTAACAATATTTAGAGGATTCTGCAGAGGTATTTTTTTATATTAAATTCAAAAATATGTTACTAATACTGTATATCAATAAAATAACACCATACATTTAAACCTGGCTCTATCCAGTATTTAGATTTTGCAAAATATGAAAATATAAGCAATTTCGACTGTTTTTACACCTAAAATGTCTGTATGTATTTTGTATTTTTGTATGAATACGTAATAATAATAATGTTTATGTCAATAATAGAGCAAACGTTTGAAATTGATATCACTGAATGTAAATAGTTTCCCTATACTCACATGCAGTGGCTCACCTTCAATACTTTTGGTCCCCTTCCATTTTATTTTCTCAACCAAACTGCACAATAGCATTGTATATAGCTGACTATTAGGGGGCGACAGTGGTGCAAGTAGTAGAGCGGGTCGTCTTCGGAGGGTTAGCGGTTCGATCCCCGCAGGATCGTTGTGTCCTTGGGCAAGACACTTCACCCACCTCGCCTCCGGTGTCTGCGTACATTGGTGTATGGATGAGAGTGTGAATGGGTGAGTGGTTCCTTGATGTAAAGCGCTTTGAGAGCCTAAATCAGGTAGAAAAGCGCTATATACTGTAAATGTGACCGTTTATTAGGATCAGTTTAGTATCGTGGCTGACCTAAAATGCTCCAGTGTGATTTTAAATAAAGTTAGAAGACTCTAAACTGTCAAAATGCATGAAGCACATGGCGCCAAGTAGAGCGTGCCACATTACTGTATAGTGCACAGAACAGGAGCCTGTTGCTCAGATTTTACACCACTTTTCTGGCCTCTCCCCATAATTTATCATCTTTGTTGAAAAAATTAGCATAGGATTATAAACAAAATTCTAATTATGCTAATGGATTCTTTAATCTGTTTCTTGACATTGATTATTGTGATTAAAAACAAAATACTTTTCTATGCTTTTCTTTGTCCTCTTTTTGAATGAGACTAGACTTGCTGGCTGTAGTCGACCTTAGGCCCTTGCCCCCTGCAACCGAAGAGCAAGTCCAAGAGAATATGAATAGATTATAAACAATATAATTATTGTGTTTTAATAATAAAGGAAGATAGTTTAATTGTCTATTTGGTAACACATTTTGAAGGCTAACAATATTAACTGTGTTTCTTACACTTCAAACCTCATGCTTTAGAGTCATGAGCGTTCTGTAAATTAACCTTTAAAAACGACGACGAATTTCTATGTTCCATGGTCTGACTTGAGAGTTTTTGTCAAGCCTAAAGCATCATATTCTAACAATTGCTTTCTATTTTTTTTTTTATTTGCTGTTTGTCCTCAATTATTATTGGCAGCCCTAATACAAAGTCTTGGTAAATTTGGTTGAGACATTCAGTCCCGAGATCCAGCTAAACTCGGCTAAAGTGATTTATGGAGTGTTAATTTTGGGTCACTGTCTCCATTCACCTAACAATGCATCAAGACAAGTTAGAATTTCATTTTCCATGCTGATTAAACCGTTCAATCCGTTGTGTCATTCCACTTGCACATTCACTTCCAAATATCCTGATGTTGTAAAGTCCTTGGAATATTTAAAAATCAAGCATCAATGACTCTACTTTTGCATATGCATTCATATTTTATTTGCCAATCTTGGGTATTGCATTAAAGTTGCATGGCAGGTTGTAGCTCCAAAGAAAGACTTGCTTGTAGCTGTTGAGTGGTGTGATGATGACCAAGTGAGGCGGTAATTACTCTGGTAACAACAGGACATCTGAGCCCAGGCGGCTCATCTTTACTTACTCTGAACCACACCATGGAGCCGTGCTTATTAGGACACACAACACTTCCATATCATTCCAAGTAACTCAGTGGAAGTCAACATGCAACATTCAGACGTAAGTATTACATTTATCTTACACTTAAATAAAATTAGGACAAAACGTTGAACACATTCTGAGCATATATCATGGTGTGGATGCACTTCCACTTCACGGCCCAAAGAGGACGCTGTCTCCCCGCTGTTCCTCTCAGGCTTGACGCCTAGTTAAACGAGTCTATTAATATTTGAGTAAATATTTAAAAAAAACTCAGTCACAAAGAGGACGATCTGTGGGTGAATTCTCCTCATCGATTAGTTCAAAATGAACGCCCACGTGACTCAGAAAAGTGCTCATTTGAAAATCGATGAATTACAAATATGAATTTAAATGCACATGTCGGCTTATATTATTTTACAGCTAAAGGAAGAGCTAACGGAGTTATTTGAACAGATTTAGCAGGTTTGTTGGTCTATTTCGGTCTATTCCCAAGATTAATATACCAACAAAAACTGTCCTACACTTTAGCGCATTGTCTATATTTTGAAGGTTTACGCACGATTTACGCGTAGTTTAATCCAATGTTTAATCTGAAAAAGAAAAATCAGTCCTTTTTCTTTTCTTTTTGAATGACACTTTCGTAATACCATATATTTGTTTTGTATTTATGACTAAAATTGGACATTATTCTGTAAAGATTTAAGGTAATGCTTAGTAATATATTTCTTGTTTAAGCTAGATTGTTGTCCTTTACGCGCGGATAAAACGAACAAACTAGAGCCAAAAACTAAAATTGCGCATTTGTCCTATAGTGTCACTTAATCGTAGGACTCGTTCATCCTTGGCGCTCATCCCAAAACTTTCTTCCAGCGCTAAAAGCCCCGTGTTCATTTGCTCCTAATTGGACTGTGAGACCAATAACAGGCGAGCGCCCAGAGGCTGCAGCCACAGAGTGCGCAGAGAGCAGGGGGACGGCCTTCTCCCTCCCTCCTTCTCTCTCTCCTCACAGTCTCTCCCCAATCCCATTTGCCATTGTACATGCCCAATCGCCTATACTTTCCGCATTTAACTTGGATGACATTTTTATTTCATCATTAGCATCAGACGCCAGAGTGACTGACACACTGGACAGTCTTTGGTCCCTTTTGACGAACAGGGGATGAGTTCTTTGCTCATTTTGACGAGTTTTTGCGCGCATACGGTTTTCATCGCTTTTTGAGCCAAAGGGACGCACATTTTAGGCTACAAGCGACGTCTCCTCTCCACTGCACACCCAGCACACCAGTAGCACTCAGGATACAGGCTGTGTGTAAGTGACTTTTTTTTTTATTTGATTTTGTACCTATTTACTTATCAAGAACAGCCGAAGCGATGCCTGAAACGACGCAAGAGACTTCTGCCAAGGACTCGCCTTTCTTTATAAAGAACCTGCTCAACTGTGACAGCAAACCGTCCAAACCTAAGCCGGTGTTGGCCGCCACAAAGGCAGCTCTGGAAGGGGGATTCTCCCTGTCACAGATTGGAGACTTCAGCTTCCCACGCTTCGAGTTGCCTGCTCAACGGTTCAGTCTCCCGGCGCACTATCTGGAGCGCACCTCAGCCTGGTGGTACCCGTACACTCTGGGCTCCGCAGCGCACCTGCACCGCACTGAAGGTAAATAATGTGCAAACTGTACATGGGGGAAAATGTGGGACTGGAATAGAAATTATTTGAAGGTAAATGTAGATCTGCTGTCCACTAATTTGGATTGTTTGCTGATGCGTCGTTGGTAATGTGCGTGACCGAAAATACGTTTGAAGTCTTGCTTGTGCTTTCTGTTGAGGGACAACAGAGGCATTCATTAGATTTCCTTGTCCTCTAAGTATCACAAAATATAAAACAAATTTCGCTGGTTACAAAAATATAGATACTTTTGTTAACATCTTTTATTAAGTCAGATATCGGGTAACAATTTCATTTTACAACTTGCATCCTCCTGCCAAAACCTATGGGCGTTTTTCCCCACTGCTATGCGTAATAGATCAATAAAGTAACATCGCGCTTTGCATAAAATAAAGCATCAAATCATGAATGTGGGAGATGAAGCGTGCGCGTGATAGTTCTTTGGCGCTGGAGGAGATATATATTTTTATGTCAGGGCGCTGGACCTTTGGGATTTGTGGAGATATGAAAGATGATTTTACTACAGGGATTCAACAGGCTTTGGGTCATATGCGTGTGTTTACAGTGTATGCATTTTTTTTGGTACGTTGCAGTGAGTGGTAAACCCGCGGCCAGGGACTCCTCCCCGACCTCAGGCACAGACCGGGACTCTCCAGATCTCCTCCTCAAAACAGAACCGGACTCCAAAGACGAGGACGACGAGGACGAGCACAACAACAGCAAGAGCGGCGACGAGATCATCTTGGAGGAGAGCGACGCGGAGGAGGCCCGTAGCAGAGACGAGGCGGACGGCTGGAAGAAGCGCGGCGACGACGACAAGAAGCCGTGCCGCAAGAAGAAGACGCGCACCGTGTTCTCGCGCAGCCAGGTGTTCCAGCTCGAGTCCACCTTCGACATGAAGCGGTACCTGAGCAGCTCGGAGCGGGCAGGTCTCGCCGCGTCCCTGCACCTCACCGAGACGCAGGTGAAGATCTGGTTTCAGAACCGCAGGAACAAATGGAAGAGGCAGCTAGCGGCAGAGCTGGAGGCCGCGAACCTGAGCCACGCGGCGGCGCAGAGGATAGTGCGGGTGCCCATTCTGTACCACGAGAACTCCACTTCAGATAATACCAATGCCGCCGGCAGCGTGCCCGCCAGCCAGCCGCTGCTCACCTTCCCTCACCCCGGCGTGTACTACTCACACCCCATAGTGACGTCTGTGCCACTGCTCAGACCCGTGTGAAGAAGAGGGCAAACAGACTATATTTTTTATATTGACAAAATAAAAAAGAAAGAAAATGCAGGAAACGAATGAACATTAGTCACAGGCCTGACTGGACGTTATTGTGTCATTCCCCATTATTAAGCTATTAGGCTATAACTATTATTATTATTATTGGTATTATTATTATTATTTAGACCACCTCAGACCTCAGGAGTCCACTGACTACACTGCCTGATGACATGAGACCACGTGTTTACACTACTGACCATTTTGATATCTCAAATGCCCATTTTTAGTACGTGCAATACATTGAACAGATGGCCCGTAAAACCCAAGCTAAACATCACCACAGTGAGATAATGATGTTGAAGCGTTTGATGTGACATTTTATTTTCTGAGACAATCAAAACATGTAAAAAATCTGTAGCTTTATGTTTAGGTCGTGAACTCAACTCAAAGCACAACGAGCTCCAGTGACTCTTGGTGTGTTTTTGTTTTGTTTGAGCAGAAAGCGGCTGGACCACAGCGATGTACAAATGTAAATGTATATATTTAAAGAGGGGCTGCCACCAGCCGCTTCTCCTTTGTACAGTTAAGACACGTTTTGATATTGTATTGCCGAACCATGTTGTGAAATAAATGGAAAATATTCCTTGCATTTTAGAGTTCGCACTGTAATTATAATATTTTTCTCTGGTGTTTTTGCAAATATCCAAGCAGGTGCACGTCTGCAGTTCTGCTCTCGTGCTGGTGGGACTGAGTGTTAGTATAAGCTGCGTACTCTGTCACTTTGCATAAAAACGACACACTCAATTAGATGCGTAATTGGCACCGTCTTGCAAAAATTTGGCCTAATGTATTCACAAGAGGATAACGTGTTGGGTAGGATATGGAACTTCTTTATCCTAATTATAATCTTAACCCATTGTTATCTGTAAATGCATTTATGGATATAATTAGAACTCCATTTAGATTTTCAACATTATTGTTTTTGATTAAAGATAACAATCTATAATCATTTTTAAAAAGAACCCAGAGGAATAGATCGTCTATTGGCAGCGGCACGTGCGCACTTTTGTTTGAAAATAGGTTTTATAAGAAGTCGAAAATAAAATAACTGAGAGGAACAGAGGATAATTATGTCAGGTTTTATTTGAAAGCCACAGCAGCGCCTATAGGCCAACCATATATTTTACAACGACATTACTGCGATTAGCTCCGTTTACACCACTTTGTTTTTGTTAAATAGCCTGACCAATGAAGAGTTCTCATATAGACATATACAGCCTAAACCATGCTAGGTATTACCTCACTTTTGCACAATGGACTATACTTTACTGTAGACAGATCAATAAACCTCAGGGCCAAACGACCAGGCCTATTAAAACTAGCCTTACGCAAAAAGCAAAGAAATAAAATAAATGACGTATTGCCTGTGAAACACGCAACAGCATTCCGGATTTCTTCCTGTAGGTCTACTGTACAGTCAGTGGCTGAGCTATTGGAAACGTGTTAGTCAGTTACACAGCCTACTTTACATTATGACCTCGGAGACAAAAGGTTCATCCAAATATCATTGGATCGCCCACTGATGGACGTGCACCTAGCGCGCACGCTCATTGCAGCCCCATTATTGCAAATGAATAGATTGGTATGGCATTATTCCTCTGGCACATATCGATCTCGAAATGTCTACGCCATATTGCGTCAAGTAAGAGCAATGTTCACGGGCCGATTTGGCACGGCATATGACCTTGATTTGTGCGCATAAATTGTAAAAATTACCA
Organism: Lesueurigobius sanzi; assembly: GCA_900303255.1. Classification (NCBI taxonomy): domain Eukaryota; kingdom Metazoa; phylum Chordata; class Actinopteri; order Gobiiformes; family Gobiidae; genus Lesueurigobius; species Lesueurigobius sanzi. The sequence goes on from OMNZ01017336.1 coordinate 30,381, forward strand.
CTCAATAATTTCCATTTGTGCGACATCTTTATGTAAAGGAGAAAGAGAGCAGGGCCAAAATCAGATAAAATACATTTGCAGGAATGGGGACAAGCGGACGTGACCGGGGAGCGTGCGCATCCGCGACTGCTTTCTATTAAAATGGAGAGCTGAATGGGTAATTTTAAGCCCCCTATCAGAGGTTTTAGTAGCAGTTTGGAAACACACAAGTGGCACGACCACCTTGCGTAATGCACGCCTCTTGTGCAGCCGCTGGCATGTGCGAGGGACAATTATAGGAGATGTTACTCCCAAGTCAAATCTGCCATGCACAAATTGAGGCATTTATACAAAGGTTTAGAGTTGAGAGCCCAGGGTTTGCAGCGCGTCCGCGGGAGAGATTATGATATTACACTTAAACTTTATGGAAAGCAAGCTGCGGCTGCATAAATGCACATGTTTTATAACATGACCCGTAACATTTCTTTATGTTTTAACACGTGAACCACGGCAGCACCCATCACACGGGCAAGAACGTAATGGAACACGTGCGTAAAATAAAATAACGACCAGTCTGTCTGTGTGCGTTGGGAAGCTTTGGTAACATTTGAAGATCGGATAATCAATGGCAAAAAAACACGCAGATATTTAAACATGTTTAAGTTAAATAAAGAAAAAAAAGAAAAGAAAAGGTCGAAAATATTCAACAGGCCTAGCCACACCTCAACAGAATGGCAAAGCTGCACTTTTTATTTAACAGATTAAGGCTAACGGGGTGATTTAATATGTTAAAGTATTAGGCCTATGAAGTTGTGGACACTGTATTGTTGATCATTCATAATCAAGTTCGAATAGCTTAGTACTCACACAACAAACACGGGTCAGTCTGGCACATAGCGTATTATGCTGGGATTTTAAAATGTCAAAATAATGCCACAGATTCCTGAAAAAGCAGCGTATTTACTGCAATGACTGGATTTTAGAAAAATAGTTTACAAGCTTAGATTTCCTTTATATGCAGAACCACCTGTGCCAACAACCCACAGTGGCACTTTTTGGGCACAAAGAGAACTCAATCTGTTAGCTGATTGTGAACAACTTCAAACAATTTGACACATATCTGAAAGGAAAATTCTTGTTTTAAAAAAGCTGCCGCATTTGCTTTCCTGATTGAACGCGAGCATCAGATTTTCATCAAAGTTCTATTAAGTGAAACATAGGTTGCGGGGCACCGTCTGATTGGAACAGTTTAAATTTTAATTGTGTTTTTAATTTGACATATAGTTGCTGTGAAGAATGACAGTGGAACGCCGAGGGGCGGTCGATTTTCTTAATTTCTCCCTGAGGAATTGATGAGTCTATCAGGGCAGTAGATTGGAAAGCCATTAAAACTCAATGGTTAGGTTGTTAATTGGAACTTGATGGATAGGAGCCTTTGGATAGGCTGTACTGATCCCATCTTCCTGACTTTGTGTTTTCCAATAAATTACCCAGTTCATTTCCACACTCAGATTACATAAATTGTGCACCTTCAGGGCTCGCGTTTTGCTCGCGTTTACAACTCTCTCACTCAGTGCACGCGCACACGCCAGGGAATGTGCTCGCACGAAAACGCCCCCTGAAAAAAGAGCAGGCCTCGCTTCCTTGAATGAAAATCGAAACATAATCAACGTTTATACTTAGAAAATTTATTGATATCATTTTCTCTGGTAATTTCCTTATTCTAGACCTGGACACGCCATATATCATAATACACACGTGCAAAAAGGCTCTTTGTCTAATATTTATCGAAGCTTGATTCAGGGATCAAAGCTCCTCATAACTTCATCTGTCTTCTCTTTCTTGTTTTCTTTTAACTAAAAACAAAAAAAAAGAAATATATATATATATATATATATATATATATATATATATATATATATATATATATATATATATATATCCCTTCTACCAAATACAATAATATTTCCATAGGCTAGAACAAACGAACTATACAGTTTTTTTTAACGCACAACGTCACTTGATCGGCCCATTACAAATTCAAAGTTATGGAGGCAGATACAGAGGTCTTCGTGTCAAAATAAACCAATTTAAGAGTCACTCATTGCAGATTTCACGCCTGTGTTACCAGCATTAATCCTATTTTACAAAGGCCTCCTATGCGTAAAACTGTTTAGCAGCTGCCATCTTTACGCGCGTGCCCAGATGCTTTGATCCCGATGATCAGAAACGCATCATCAAACCTACAGTATTGAATCAGTGTCGTGCGTGCGCTGACACGTGATTAAAGTCAGTATAATGTAAATCCCTAACAAAAGCAGCGGTCCCATCACGGGGCGAGAGGACAGTGATGGGAGGGGTCCTCTTGTCTCTTCTTTTACGCACACGCACTCGGCTCCCTTCAATCAATTAGTCAATCAATTTGCTGGCCTGCACTGGTACATGCGCGGTCATCATGAGGCAGATTAGCTGCACTAATGATCAAATTAATTCTTAATCGCAGATAATGGACGCAGAATGAGTTTATTATTTTCAGGAAAAAATGAATAAGGTCCTTAAATCACACAAACCTATCTATGGATATGACAGTGCACGTGCACTGTTTCTGTTACATGGGGTCATGGTCAGGCCATGTGACTGCACCCACGCTTATTTATTTAATCAGTGGAAGATCATGTGTTTGATTTTCGCAATGTTTAAAAAAAAAAAAAAGTGAGGAAAAATGTCACATACTGCAACACATACATGGTAAAATACAATACATTTGATAGGCTATTGTGAATAAGACAATGTAAACTAGCATAGGTTAAACAAGAATGTTAACAGACATGGCAGTAATAAAAAGCTCTGGTGGATAAAATCGCACTGCAGGTGTTTTCTGAATCAGAATAGTTTAAAATGAACTGCGAGGTTTGGCCCACACAACGCACACGAGCCTCTCCCTCTCTCAGCCGCCCGTCACAGACTTGACAGCAGTTTGAAAGTTCCGGGCTGGAGCGTGGGGCCGCCATTGGCCCAGGAGGGGCTTACCTACATGCAAATGAAGCCACGCAGCGCACTGCCTGTGATCAGAGCGAGAGGAGGAGGACCAGGATTACACTCATGTTCCCCGAGCTCTAGAAAAAACAACTCCTTCAATGTAAAACTCCACAATTAAAAGCCACACGAGACAAAGGCAGTATTTCAGGCACTGAGACAAAAGCGGCACAACGTGAGGACTGTTATGAAGCTACAATGAGCGGCACAGAAGACAGCGGGAGCAAGGGATCTTCGGCCCCCATCTCCAGCTTCACCATCCAGTCCATTCTGGGCACGGGCTCTGATGCGCCACGCGTACCCAACAAGGAGCCTCCGCCGCACGCGCCAGCGCGGAGACGATCTCTGTCCGTATCTTCAGAAGAAGACTGCAGCGGAGGAGAGGACTCAGCAGACTGCTTCTGCTCCTCCGATACAACGCACAGCGAGCCATGCGCCCAGACACACAACTTCTCCTGTTTAGGTATTATTATTATTATTTATTATTATTACAAATAATCATTAACCTACACAACGCATTTGATATCACATTTTAGAGACGTGCCTAAGTTGTCTATAATATATGGCTTTTTATGATTATCATGAATGGATTGGGCGAATTTATAAATAGTAAGGCATAAAAGTAATGATAAAAATGATAACGGAAAATAATTTACTATAAAAAAAAACTATTAATCTCGTTTTCTTGGGTATGGTCCATTCACCATGTGTTGTTTGTTTAACACAGTGCATGTGCAGGCTGTCATTACTGCGGAGGAGGGTCTGGATGCTGTTGGACTAATAATAATAATTAGACCTCTGGCTTTTCCTCTCATTTCAAATTCAATTGAGCTAGCCTAATTGATGAACCTCGTTTTTCAAAATGGCGCACTACACGTCGCCAATCGAGCGTTAAATAGAACGGAATTAAATAATACGGCACGGTAGGCTTCACACTTGGGTGGTTGTTTATCTAAAAGTCACTGAGGTGGTCCTTTCACTTTGGAAAACTATTTTTTTCATTTGCCTCACAAGCTAAACCTACGCTTTTCCTTTTACGCACAGGTCCAGCTAAGGGTCTGCTCTCCGCTGGCGACGCGCGCCGGCCCCTGTTGCAGGACTACAAGGAGGAGCAGGGCGCGTGTCTGTCTGAGGAGCGCCAGGACGGCTCGGACAAACAGGGCGCCAAGAAGAAGACGCGCACAGTGTTCTCTCGCAGCCAGGTGTACCAGCTGGAGTCCACGTTTGACATGAAGCGGTACCTGAGCAGTTCGGAGCGGGCCTGCCTCGCATCCAGCCTTCAGCTCACAGAGACCCAGGTCAAGACTTGGTTTCAGAACCGTAGAAACAAATGGAAGCGGCAACTCTCAGCCGAACTGGAGGCGGCCAACATGGCGCACGCCTCGGCACAGACACTCGTGGGGATGCCGCTAGTTTTTAGAGAGAACTCCTTACTGCGGGTCCCCGTGCCGCGCTCTATTGCCTTTCCCACTCCGTTGTATTACCCCGGGAGCAACTTATCAGCGCTACCTTTATACAACCTATACAACAAGCTCGAGTACTGACACTGCACTGCGCTCGAGTCACATAAGCCCTGTATATTACCACTTCATTTGTTGAGATAACTCTATTATGCAGCAAATGTATGTCTCACTGAAAGCAATCAGCTTCCCAATGTTAAAATACACCATGTGTATAATTATAATAATTTTGTACTGTTTACCTTTTCATTTGTTGCCTCCAACTCCACATCTCAATAGCCAATTATTTGTTATCACCAGAGGTATAATCTTATACATTGTTTTATACCAAACAAGTGGTTTGACAAATATATCTGATGTCACCTGACATGAACCCACTGCTCCAGGACAAGCTCAAGCTTCCACTCACAGGAAATATAATCCTTTCTATTGTAATTTAGACTTTCAGTAAGAACTGCCATTCAATAAATTTTCTATTTCAGTGAAAAGTTGCTTCATGTTATTTTTAGTTCCTTTTAAATGTTTTGTAAAAAACAGTGGGGCGAAACTTTATTCAGTCAATTTCCACACACAGACGGGCAACATTTATACATGATCAAAAAATAAACATGTTTTTGGGATGGAAAGTTAATTTGAATATTTACATGAAATAAAAGCTGTGTCGTAAAAATACTTCCAATAAAAGCAGATGATTATTTTCAAACTCAATTAGGCCTTTCACATTCAAAACACAATGATGTTAATGTTTTATTTATTTAAAAATAAATCTAGTTATTTATATTAATGTTACATTCACAGAAATAGCTTTACTCTATTTTCCCAGATGCAAATGAAGTTGAAATAACATGAATGCATTCTAGATAACATCATGAGGTGGACTTGCCTCATACCTGGGCACTAAACACAACCATGTTTTGAGCAGAGAACACTGAGGCAGGTAAAGCCCCTGCAGTGTGCGGGACATGAGACAGACGTCATCTTAAGCCAATCAGCCTTTGGGCGGCTTCTCTGCGCATTTGAAGCGCGCGTCTTCAGGCTTCTCACGCGTCAGGCCCTGCAAGGCGACACCGCGCACGGGCACCAAGTCCAGCAATCTCAGTATATCAAATGCATTCATGTTAATACGCCACTGTATCGGTGACACTGGCTCCCGCAACCCAATGAGAACGGAATAGTTTGCATTTTAAGTTAGTGAGTCATTACACGTCCATTTGAGATAAAACTGTGTTATTTAACTGCTTTTCTTGGGTGTCATTACGTTCCAGGGACCACACCATCTCTCCTCCTTCCCTTCTCCCAGGGTCTTTCGGCGGATGGCTGCTAATAGCTGCATTACCTCGCCTGATCACAGCTAGGCTCTGCTGCCCTGTACATTATGCCTGACCCAATTTCTGCAACAGCCGCCCTGTGTTTCTGGGAAAATGGATAGCGCTCGACAACAACGGTGATTTATGGCAAACTCCGGAGAGGTGCAGAGGGGATGAATTTGTGACAGATAGGGGAGACAGGGGAACAGGGGAGGGGGAGCCGCTTATGAAAAGGAGCAATAGCTTTGGTTGAATGAAGCTGTTTATTAGTTTGCAAGTGGTCATTATGTCATCAGGTGCGACGGGGGAAACGCGCGGCTTATTTATGGGATGGATGTTTGCACCTCAGCGGCTGCTTGAGGAATCTGCATGGCCTGTCACGCGCTGGAGTCGCTTGATTTAGGGACGTCCGCGCGCAGACGGAGGGACGACGGGGTTGGCGCGCGTTTTTGGGGGGTGCCGCAGCGCAGTTCGGGGTAAAAAAAAAAGAAGAAGACAAGAAAAAAAAAAAAAAGAGGAGGAAGGTGCGTGTCATGTATCAGTTCAATGGCGGCCGTGAATTACACATTTTAATAGCGAGGCAATGAAAATGATTTGGGGCGGTTTAAACGGCGCGGAGACGGCGAGCGGCGCGGTGATGAAGATTTGTTGAGATGATGTGTTGTGCCTTAGGATTCATCAAAGCGGCCTGCTAAGGTGAAAAGCAAGTGTAATTCAGCGGCCCGTGGTAATTTATGATGGGGGGTAATGGGAACTGTGGGCACGCACGGGGGGAAGGCACGAGAGGCGGCGCTGGACAAATTGACACTTGGGGTATTTCGAGGAGTATTTACATGGAAATGAATCACGGGGGGAAAAACCTGCGGGTATCACCCTTTTAACTGGCTGGAATAACACGGTGTAGATCAAAAGTCACTCCAGGAGGTTATTACTGGGAAAAGTTTGGGTGCCCTGTGTGGAGGAAATACTCGTTCGTGGTGGTAGAGCGGCAGCGCATATGCAGGAAGGTCATGGGTTTGTGTCCAAATGTCCTCCTCGCTCTCTCCTTCACATTTCCAATCACATTTTAAAACCTTACACTGCAAAAAGTGATGAAAGAAGAGTAAAATAAGTATATTGGCCTAAATTTGAGTCTGTAAATAACATGATCTGCCAGTGGAAGCATTTGTGCACTCTTCTTGCACTTATGGCAAGACACTGCAGGTGAAGAGGGGATAACAACTTGACATTTTTGCTGTATACTGACGTGAACATGAGAAAAAAATGTATTGCACGTTTTCTGTAATTTTGTGTTTTCATATAAATGGTATTTTATGGATAGAAAAAGCCAACAGTTTATATTTTCGATGGCAAATCTAAATCATAAATAGAGCCAGAGTTAGATTTATGGTTTTATTTGGTTGATATTTTAGCTACAAAGAGTTGTTCAGATGGGATTTTGGATCTAGTTTTTGAATAAACTAGTTATTAGTGAATAAACCAGTAAAAATTAAAATTTGACCTTGTTTTTCTGGGCTTCATAACTCAATAAATCAGCCTAGGAATTAAATATTGAAAAATCTCTCTGAACAAACATTCAAAATTGTTAAGGCCAAGACTGTAAAGTTTGGCGTCTGGAGGAGCTACTAAAGTGGAGATGTTATCGCCACAATGTGAGAAAAGTCATTAAATTTACAATTCCCCCATAACATTGACTCAGTGCAATAATTAGACTCCTTATTAGTAAATATTAGGTCATTTATTAATTTCTAGATTAACGTTTATACAGTTGTGCTCAAAAGTTTAACTTATGCATTTCATAGAATATTTATAACACAAAAACCTTTATTTCATGGTTAGTGGTTTGTGTGAAGCCATTTATTGTCAAAAAACCTGTTTGTTTACGCTTTTCAACTAGTAACTATAGCCAAATGTCCCTGATCAAAAGTTGACATATTGTGCATCTTGAAACAAACATACATTTTTGACAGAGTCCTGTATTTCAGCTGAAGTGAGTCTTCTTTTTTTCAATTTTCCTGGCAGTTGTTGAAGGTCATGTAAACGTTAGATCAGGGACATTTGAGTAGTTTAAATGGCTTCGCACAACCACTAACCATGAGTGGAAAATAATATTTTTGTGTCATCATTCATATTCTATGAAAAATGGCCAAAAGATTAAAA
>OMNZ01017338.1:0-12428 GCA_900303255.1 Lesueurigobius sanzi
AAGAGACAGAGAGGGGAAGGAGAGAGAGAGAAGGAAAGAGAGAGAGAGAGGGGAAAGAGAGATGAAGGAAAGAGGCAGAGAGATGGGAAGGAGAGAGAGAGAAGAAGGAAAGAGAGAGAGAGAGAGAGGAAAGAGAGAGGAAGGAAAGAGACAAAGAGGGGAAGGAGAGAGAGAAGAAGGAAAGAGAGAGAGAGAGAGGGGAAAGAGAGAGGAAGGAAAGAGACAGAGAGAGGGGAAGGAGAGAGAGAAGAAGGAAAGAGGGAGAGAGAGAGGGGAAGGAGAGAGAGAGAAGAACAAGAGATTTTAATGCCCAATTTGGGTCCTGTGGGGTTTAACAGGTTAATTGTATATAACAGTAAATAAACCTAATGGAATCATAGATTTGAATGAAAATGGGTGAGAATTATTAATATTATATGGATTTTTGTGTTTCTAACCGACAATTAATCAGAAATTGTGCAATTTTTTAGAGAAAAAATGTTTAATATGAAAACTTTTGCTTTACAAAACTGTGAACAAAATGGAAAACTATCAGTGAGCAAAGGGCCAAACTCAATATTGTTTTTATATGAAGAAAGACCAAATTTAACAACATCTATGATTAAGATACCCTTTAATAACTCTGCTGTTGAGTTTTGGTGTCCTTAGTAATAGTAATACTCTATAATCAAATGAATCAAAGAATATTTAAGAATATTTCAACTTATTTCAAGTAATTAAAGACTTGCAAAGTCAAAAATGTCAAAAGAAATAGATTTTTGTTCCTTTTTCAAGTCAAATTTAATGTATTTCCTAATTTTTAAGTGCAAAAGGTGCAATAAGATGTTTTTTTCTTATTTCAAATGTACAAAGACTTATTCCTTTGACAGATAAATGTATTCACCTGCTCAAATCAAGGTCAAATTATCTTCTTTTATCTACTTTTTTGATTAGTTTTTGCGTTGTAGACACTCCTTACCATCTCGATGGCCAAATGAAACCCCTTGGAGGGCCGAATTTGGCCCCCACTGCTGGTCTAAACCCTCGCTCTTTGTCCCACTTCTCTCTCCCACAATCAGAGGATATCAAAGTTGATGGTTTGCAGAAGAATCTATTCTGAAATCAATCGTGGACGACAGTGGCTCAGATGGTAGAGCGGGTTGGCACTGAGAAGTTGCCGGTTTGAATCCCAGCTCCCCCAAGAGTAGATTTTAGTTGTGTCCGTGGGCAAGACACTTGACCCACTGCCTGTATGAATGTAGTGTGTGAGTGGTTGGTGGTGGACTGAGGGGCCGATGGTGCAGATTATCAGTCTTGCTTCTGTCAGTCTGCCCCAGGGCAACTGTAATGCGACTTTGAGAGTTGGGGAAAAGTGGCATTTCAGACTAACACATTATTATTATTAATAATTGGACACTGACTGCATGACACTGGATGAATTATTGTATCAAAGAACTTTATTCTTATACATATTTACAACAGAACAATGTCTGTCTTCATAAAGCTCAGTGCAGGCCTGTATTGTTTAACTACATACAACTCACAATAGATGCACAAAGACAGAATCTGTGTGTTATGATGGAAACCACATGCAGAAGACACATTTAAAACACAAACTTCTGTGAAACTGTCTTCAACATCTCTCAGACAGTGACATTCACAGCTGGAGCTGGGACCAGGGCCCTGCCCCCTGCACAGTGCACAGTGTCCAGCCAAACCTAGATACGTGTCACAACTAGAGTCATGCTCTCAAATGGAGCTAACTGGAGCTAATCCAGCAAATAAGTCGTGACAATCAAACAGTTTCATCACTGATCAGTTTTCTCAATACTGTACAGCGTATTTACTTTTATAAAAAGCACAATAGGCTTGTCATTTATCGCTGATCATTCCCTACAACAGCAGTTACTGTTGTTAACCCTTGGATCTAGGAGCGAAGACCAGGGCCCTGGTCCCAAGTGCCTCATCTACAATCAGGACGTCTACGTGAAGATCCACCAAACCAAAATGTGAAATTTTACAAAATGTTCACAATCGAAACGCAACAGCAACCAGACGTCTTCAGACTTGTTTATAAAATATGAAAATAACTATAAGTTAATCATAGTATTATTACTGCCAAAGCCGCATGTATGAAAACTTAATGTAAATGTATGTCAAAGGTGTATCAAATAAATACTCTGGCAGAAAATGCATGATGTTAAATGGTCCTGGGGTTCATTTCTGCAAGGCTGCACATGACAGATTTTAGTGTTTAATCACGTTAACGCAATCTTTTACTCAGACCAATGTCCATTATAACCACGAAATCTGCATGTATACCCTCACTCTACCTCATCCCCCACAAAACGAATAAAACTGTCCATTTCATATCAATGCAAGATCACAGAACCACAAAAGCCGAAACCCTGCTGACACTGCAGCTTGGTCCTCTAGACATTCTGAAATATTATGTGATTCTGGTGTTAGTTTAGCGATTGACATGCCAGTGACCTCTCAGGATCCGATATTGTTGCGTTTGGAAGCAGTGCCATTCCAACACCTGTCCTCTCGGCGTGTCCTCTGTGCCTGCGTCTCCTCTCAGACCATCTCCAGCACATCACATGGGACGTAGCCTCTCTTTTTGCCACATGCCACTCGGATGAAGCCGCTGTGCTCCTCCTCGCTGCTCACACAGACCTGGGGGGACAGGACTGATGGTTAGCACAGACCCTAGAGGGCACTGGAGTATCCTCAAAGTTGATTCTGCAGCGGTGTAGCAACAAACTGAGACAATTAAAAAGGTAGAAATTGACTTTGCAATACATTTCCCCTAATATTTCTGTTTCAACTTGATATCCCTCAATTAAACTTGTTCCCTATTCATTTGCAGTGTCTCACCTTAATCTGCCAGTGATAAATTTACACCCAGACCAAAAGAGAGATATTATCTGAGCATAACTAAAAGCATTCTAATACAATAACACATTTTTCCATCAGCTAATCATGCAAAACTGAGCCTCCCCCAAGGACTGAATGCCTGCAGGGGCCTTTATCCATGTGTTTGGTGGTCTCAGCTCCGCTGGGGACTGGGGAGCACTTGGCGTCCCAGCATGCCCCAGGGCGGAGTGTGGGAAACGAGGAACTTGGCCCCAGTACAACCTACATGACAGAATGAAAATCTTTTGAAAGAGAAGAGCTAGTGATGTGACGCTCATGACCGAATCGGCTCTTTAAGGAGAACGGAGTGCAAAGAGAAGAAGAAGAAGAAGAGCTATATTTATATAGCGCCTTTCACAGACAGTCACAAAGCGCTTTACATGAGTTGATTAACATCCACTCCAGTGGTAACCAGCTGCCCCTTGGGGCAGACCAACAGAGGTGTGGCTGCACACATCATGCGCCAACGGACCCTCCGATCACCACATTCACTCACCCAGACATCATTCATCCTTGCCTATTGTACATCTTTTTGATGGTAGGGGAAACCGAGAGAACATGCAAACTCCACACAGAAAGCCCCCGTATTGGCCCGGGATCGAACCCGGGACCTTCTAGCTGTGAGAGGTAAGAGAGGTAAAGAAGAGGTAAATTCTTGATCAAATTCACACACTGCAAAAAAATCTTCAAATGTCAGGATATTTAAAACTGGATAATTAATCAAAATTTACTGGGAATTATATGCTTTTTCTTATTCTAAGTGCAAAAATCCTTCCGAAAAAAGATCATTTTACTTAGCAAGTCAAAATCACTATACTGTCGTGCTTATAAGTTTACGCTTTTACCTAGATAGCCAAATGTCCCTGAACAAAAGTTTACATATTGTGCATCTTCAAACAAACACATGAAGCGAGTTTTTCTTTGCTGTTGAACAGTTTTCCTGGCAGTTGTTGAAGGTCATGTAAACATTAGATCAGGGACATTTGAGTAGTTTCTGTTTCATTATGATTTCAAAAGAGTAAACTCAGTTCTTTGACAATAAATGGCTTCACACAACCACTAACCATGAGTGGAAAAAAAAGATTTTTGTGTCATCATTCATGTTCTATGAAAAATGGCGAAAAGATTAAAAGGGTATGTAAACTTTTGAGCACAACTGGTCAATGAGTAAATAATTTAATGCCAAGTGAGTGCTGTGTAGTAATTTAAACCTAATGACTTTAAACTAAGCTAGAAAATGTGAATTAGTCGTGTCAATTTTAAAACCTCCATGTTTTATCTAACGTCCTCCTAATGGTTGTTGTGTTTTCTACTGTCTGTAACATATAGAACTATTACAAAGTTTTTGTATTTTTTACATGTGTGATCTGCTAAGACATAATAAATCAAAATGATATGTATTATATCTTTGTGATTATTTTAGTGTCCTGCATGTAGGTCAAGCTTTCAATCTTTTTGTAATAAAAAACATTTCCATTTTAACAAAGTACCTCAGTCCACTAAAAGCTCATTTTGATAAACATTGTTCAAACCACTCACTGTCTGCCCTGTCACACCACTGACAGTCCTTTGACAGGGGGGGTGGCTTAACTAAATGAGATGTAAATGAGCCCTATTGTCTCTCCCAGCAGCAGAGAGAGTCTCCGTCTTTAGAGGCAGATTTCTCAGCTTTGAGGTTCTTTGAGGGCCTACCTTCAAATGGCCACAACTTCTCCAAATATTATCATATTCCCATGTGTTAGACATCGTTGGAAAGCTTGGAGACTACACTTTCAGAATCCGTGAATAACTCAAAATGCCTTGTGTCTTGTGTCTCTACTTCTGGTGACTGGACACATATAAGGTCAAATATTCTGAATTCAAGCAAAATGACAAATCAAAATGACAAATCAAGATGACACTTTTTACTGTGTAGATAATACAGTATCAACTTTCTGGCATCGTAAAAAAAGGCTCTTGAACGGCTCTTTGAAATTAACAGATCCCAAAGTCTCGGCTCTCAATAAAGAGCCATAAGCCCCATCGCTAAGAACAGGGCAACGATGCACACTGCTAGTCATCTCATCGTGGTGGGCACAGACCAAGGTTCGTGGCATACCTGTCCATCCTTCAGCGTGATCTGGCCTTGTTCTCTGCAGCCAATGAACGTCCTGTGACACCGGAACACCTGGTCTCCCGCATGTATCCGATGGGCAAAGGCTGCTGGGAAATAGCCGATCCGGTCCTCGATCACCCCCTGAAACAAACACATTGAAAGTATCGTCTGTAAGTGTGCAATTCTATGCATTTTACTGATTTTTAATGACTTTAAGGCGAGACACTCCATGTGAATGAGGAAAAATAAGAATAAGAAAATTAAGTAAGACATATTCATTTGAAACTTTTAATAAAAATGATCAAAATTGCCTATTTTCTTCAGTAACAAAATCTTAATATTGGATAGAGCCTGGTTTAAATGCATGGTTTCATTTTGTAGATGCAAGATTTTGGATATATTTTTTAAATAAGCTAGTTATTAGGGAATAAATCTGTTAGACTGGAAGGCCCTTGAATTAATACTTGTATATATAGTTCTATGGAGAAATGTTGAATCAGGTCCTTTATTTGTTTCCAGGTTAAAGTTTGTGGATTTGCATTTTGATATACACTAACTCCATGACCAATAACTTCTATAATGTCTGTCTGCCTTATACTCACTTTCCACCAGTCATCATTCGAGTCGTCAGCCAATAGGATTCTGTCCCCAGCTCTGGAAGAAACAAACAAGAATTCAAGGGGTTTACGGAAGGATAATGTTACAGCAGTTTGGCAACTAAACCAGGAGTATGGGGAAACAATCCTGGACGTGAAGGGAAGACACAGTTTGAAGCAGTATTACAAATACAAAAACAATGTATATTAGCAATGAACTTGGGGGGTGTGGCTTCCCCCATAGCATAAGGGCGGGCTAACCATAGAGCGTGAAAACAGCGGAGGTCGGATTAGCTTGTTCTCTGTGAAGCCTGTGAATGAAATTGATTTTTTTCCCCCACTTATATTGCAAACTCAATACTACTATACTACTGTGAAGCTAAATATAAAGCATTTATTGCCAATTTCATGAGTTTTCAGGCTAGTTTTCTTGCATTTCTGTGACTATGACCCTAAAAAGTGTGAAATGTGCTCATAAACTCACCTCTAAAGCTGGCCACACACTACAGGATTTTAAATCTTTTGAGACTAAAAATCTGTGCACAGACCACACACATGAGGGCACACATACACACACGAGGAGTACAACCGCAGATCATGCCATGAGAGAAAGTTTTTGAGCCACGCCTCATCAGACTCAGAAAGACTAAAAATCTGGCTAAAAATCCTCAAGTGTGTGGGCAGCTTAAGAAGAAACAGGATTTTATAAATGTGTTAGGAAAGTTAGGAATGTGTTTGGATAACAACTATCAATTTATTTTACTTTCATGATTTCTAATTAAAAAGGAATCATAAAAAATCAGGTATAGTGCCTTTAATATGTGAGCGGCTCCAAAAACACCCCTCGACCACGGCACGACAGAGCTTCCTTTACCCTGCGCCGAACGCTCTGGGGAAAGCCACGCCCCCTGAATAGCTGGTTCTTTGGAGACAGCTCCCATATTGAGAATACTCTATTCTTTCTGCGATAATAAAAATAGCAAAAGGAAAAAAAAATGGGATGTAGTAGCACATGTTAAGCCATGAGAATGACAAGTCCATTAATGACCTAAAGAGGGGTCAAAAAGCTTCAATGGTAAGTCCATGAGAGCAAAGGAAGTTGCGGTGCCAGCTCCCACTTCCTTAGGGCTTCAGGAAAAAGGCTACAATTAGTCCATTATTAATACACAGTCTATGAATTCACATGAATCACTACAGCATGTATCCTAAGCATTTGCAGGGGTTATGGAAACAAAACGCAGAAGGCAGTTTCATATTTTGTTTACATTTTGGAACAGTAATACAGAAATACATGATTTGGAATAGTTTTGAAAATAGCAATGTTACTATGAACAGGAAATGCAGTTAATTGCAGTATTCCCTTGATTTTATAACTCATAATCTGGTCCACACACTGAATGTAAGCAGAGAACGCAGCGGAAAGGGTCAATCGAGAGGAGACTTGCTAGTTTCAGATGAGCTCAGTCATCTGAAATGTAAAAGAGTTGTATTTCTGAATGAACAGAAATGATCCTGAATTACATCCTGACTGGGGCAGAGTTGTGACGGCTCATATGTGAGAAATCTCCTGTTGCCATTGTATAACAGAGCTCTGTGGACTTCTCAATGTATTTCCGACTGCTCCGCTGCCTCAAAGCACAAATTGACTGATAATAATAGAACGTCACAGATACAGTAGATGCTGCTAACGAGGCCACACCAGAGAACGAGTCCATGAGGACCCCAGCCTAAACGAGAGACGCTAATTAGATCCTTTTGTATTCTTGCTACATGCGCATGGAGACCTTCCTGTGCTTGGTATGACTACGCAAGTACATTATCGGGACATAGGCTGTGGATGAAATCAGAAGAAGACAGACTGCACAGGTACCGTATGTGTGTGGACTGACCGGACTTCCAGGTCGTGGCTCTCCTGGGCGCTGTAACTGTACAAGGCCACATAGGTGTCCAGCTTCAGGACGTCTGGGAGAAGGTGACTGGGCTCCAGCTAAACACACAAACAGCAAGAGTAGAAAGTGTGGGTGAGGGTCAAAGCATGGTCACAATGTTATGGCATTGTATGTAAAGTTTGCAAAGTGAGGAGAGAGAGAGGAAAATGTTCAAAGTAAACGGGCTCCCCCTCTCCTCCCTTCTCGGCCCCAGTACACAGGACAGCTCGTCTCATTGGTCAACACAAATCCTGCATGACTGATTTGTTGCTGATCAGCAAAGGGAGGGACTTTAGAAAGAGATATAATACTTAATGTAACTTCAATTCAGGCACAGACGGTCAATTCTATGAAGAGGAGACACTAGTGTAATTATGGCACAAGGTTTCTCCATAGGGGGATTGTATGGCAAATTATATATGGGATTATATGGGATTACATATGGGAAATTGTAACTTCAATGACAATTTTCTCACAATGTGGCAACAACATCTCCATTTTAGCAAGCTTTGTATGTTTTTTAAAATTTTGTACAGATTTATTCATTAAAAACTAGGGCTGTCAAAGTTAACGCTTTAACTCACTTTAACTAGTCATCATGGATTAATCACAAAGTAATCGCACATGTTCTGACCAAACAAACCCCAAAGAAAGTGGTGTTTACTAAACACCACAGTGAGGCATTTGTATAAATCAGTGTTTCTCTGATATGTCATTGGAACCTCACCATCGGACGACAAGCCACGACCGAAATATACATTTCATTTGTTATTTATATTGTAAGCAGTGTTGTGGAGTAACTAAATACATGTATTTAAAATATGTATTCAGAATACTCATTTAGAGTAACTGTATTCAGGTACAAATACTCTCTCATTTGAGGGTATTTTGAATACAGTTACTTTTCAAATACCAAAGGAAAACAGAGAGGGAGAGAGGAAGGAGAGAGAGGAAGGAGAGAGACGGAGAGAGGGAGAGGAAGGAGAGAGAGAGAGAGGAAAGAGAGAGAGAGAGGAAGGAGAGAGAGAGGAAGGAGAGAGACAGAGAGGAAGAGAGAGGAAGGAGAGAGACGGAGAGGAAGGAGAGAGAGAGAGGAGAATGGGGAAGGAGGTGGAGAGAGAGAGAGAGAAAAAGAAGAGAGCGAGAGAAAAAGAGAGAGAGAGAGAGAAAAAGAAGAGAGCGAGAGAAAAAGAAGAGAGAGAGAGAGAAAAAGAAGAGAGAGAGAGGAGAAAGGGGAAGCAGGGAGAGAGGAAGAAGAGAGAGAAAAGAAGAGAGAGAGAGGAATAAGAGACAGGGAGAGCGGAAGTAGAGAGGGAGAGAGAGAGAGAAAGAAAGAAAGAAGAGACAGACAACAGTTGGTGTAAAAGTGTTGCTACATATTTTTTAACCTTTCACCATATTTATACATAAATATAAAGCAAATCAAGGTGAAAGTATCTAAGTATTCAGAATACAGTACACTGATTGGGCAAAGTAACTGAATACATTACAAAATACATTTTAAGACAAGTATTCAGTGTTCTGTAACTGAATACAATTTCAAAGTATTCTCCCCAACACTGATTGTAAGATACTAGAATATTCCACAAACAGTTGTTGAATAAGCGTTAAATCAACCTAATGAGCTGAAATCATAATAAAAAGTTATTGGCTTAGTTCAAATTTGTGTGTTTTAAGCTAAAAATAAAATGAACTGCGATATTCAAAAACTAAACAAGATACCCCAAAACCCTCTGGACAAATCTTTGTAAATAATAAATCAACAAAATAAAATCAGAAGTTTACACCTGGCTCTATCCATTGTTTAGATTTTGCCGCCAAATAAATAGAGAATTTTGTCAATTTTTATGCATAAAATGCCTTATTTTTTCATGAAAACATAAAATGACAGAAAACCTGCAATACATTTATCTCCCTATGATAATGTTTTATATTTATGTCACTTATGTCAGCAAAAGTGCAGCAACACCTTCAATTTGTAATACATTTAGACCACTAGTTTCCCCTGGGGGTCCTCAGAGACACTGCAGGGGGGCCTCCAAAAGTTGTCCACAAATCATGCAATTTATAATGCAATTTATAGGAATTTGTTTATGTATGATCTAATTCACCATATTGTCACCGTTTCCTTGTATTGTATATGTAAAATTAACATGACATTTTCTTTTAAATAGCATGAATTCTTATCATCGGGGGCCCCCCAAGAGATCTTTGGCTGTATAAGGGGGCCATAACACTCTCAAGTTTGGGAATGGCTGATTAAAGGTGCCCACACACTACAGGATTTTAAATCTTTTGAGACTAACAATCTGTGCACAGACCACACACACTTAAGGACAGACATGAGGACACACATACACACACACGAGGAGTCCCAGCACAGATCATGCCATGAGAGAAAGGTTTTATTGAGCCACTCCTAAGACTAAAAATCTAGCTAAAAATCCTATAGTGCATGTCCAGCTTTAGACTTACAAAGTGTAATTTTAAAACAAAATATTGATTCAGAGAATACCTCTGGCTAAAAGGCTAAAATGCGCTGCTTGTCACAGCTTAATAATAAAAAGGAACTACAGGCCACGGTTGTAAGGCGCGTTTTTTCTGAAATGTGGCAAAAATGAAATATTTTGTAGAACATTATAGAGAATACTCGACTCATACTAGGATGTTAGTGCCACAAAAATCAGAAAATCCATGACAAGCATTTTGAGCTGACAACACTTTGAGTTTTTTGAGTGGATACATACTGTAAGTTAAGCCTTGTTTACTGCCATGTGTTCATGCTCAATCTGCTTTCAGTGCAGCGCTGACACAAGTGGGAACAGTGGGATATCCACACTTTCCTCAGCGCGTGGGTGCGGAGGGAGTTACAGAGAGGTGTTGGAACAATTAAAAGTGAGGCAGCGGATGAGGCCTTTTGTGATGCCTGAAATAAAGGGGAGGCAATACAGGCAAAACTCAATGTTTGGGCCAGTTTGTAACATAAACTTTCACCTGGAAACAAATGAATGACCTAATCTTTATAACAAGAAGTGTAGTTATTGCTATTTACCATCTCAAAATGTGTTTGTCTCCCGTTATGCCGACATCATCTCCACTTTAGTAGCTCCTACAGACTCCAAACTTTACAGTCTTGTACTTAACAATATTCTGAAGCATTACAATACAGGAAACAATACATTTTTCTTCATATTTATGCCAGTAATATACAGCATAATATACCATCTTCAGTGTCTCGCCTTAAATCATTGATAAAAATGGCCAGACAGAGAAGAGTAATGAAGAAGATGGTCCCTGTTTTGTTGTGGCTCCATGGTGTGTCTGATAAATGAGTGGAGGTGCGGCCTAAGTGCCTCTGCGGCCTCGCGCTCTCCGCTACAAGAGGAGCCATCCATTACAGCTGACGAATAGGTCACGAGCGCCTATTCATGAGCTGCAGCGGAGAGGAGGCCAACCTTTTTGTTCCATCTGTCAATATTTAAGTAGGAGAAATTAATTGAGTGATATCAATTCTAAAAAAAGAGTGATTTCATATTACTATAATGAATAATAATATACACTGCCAAAAACAAATGTCACACTCACGTTTAGCTTTCATTACACCACCATTCGCTGTGACACTTTAGTAAACTTCTGCAATGTCCAAAGATTTATTTCCATCCAGAGTGCCATCAATTATTAATATAGATCTGGTGTTGAAGAGGTAGAGTGTGACCACTGCACAAAACCATCTCCAGCTCATCCTAACGATTCTCAGTGGAGTTAAGATCTGGACTCTGTGGTGGACGATCCTGGCATTGTCATCTTGGAATATGCCCATGCCATAACCAGGTTGTAATCAGCTGATCTCGTTCTTTGGGCACAAAGTGTTGCTGAACCTAATACTGACGGATGGCAGCAATCACTGTATATTCGCTTAGTTGAATCCAGGCAGTGTTGTTGGGATCACTCCATAAAAGCAATCCAACTGCTGATTACTCTTTCTGAAAGTAATCTCGTTACTTCTTTGATTACTTTATTTTAAAGGTAATCTGATTACTAATTAGTTACTTTTGGTATAAAAAAGGATTGATCAACAGCTGCTCAGTGCTTTGGAATGAACTTTATTGAAGTGTAACTCTTGCTTTGGCTGTAACTCGATTGACTATTGTTTACTTCTTAACACAAAATGAAATCAAAAACTGTATATTTCAAGAAATAAATGTACAGCAGCTGTGTTCAACTTTTGCACAGGCCTTATTCTTAAAATTCAGCTCAAACTATTACAAGAAAGTAATGGTAATAATCTAATACCTACCAGTTTTGCAATTGTAATCCCGTTACATTACTCCATTACTAAAAAAGTAATCTAATTACAGTAATCCACTACTCTGCAACACTGAATCCAGGTGGCATCTTTTTTCTGGTACCAATACTGTAAACCAAATCCCTAATAATAACTTTCTGAACCTACAGTTAAAGAACAGGTTGCGTTCACATTTCAGTTGGAGCAGGGGCCAAAACAACTCAAAAAAATGTCTAAAAACAAAATTGACAAATCTTTTCTCTGAACATTATTTGTGACCCGCCGCTGAGATCAGGGGTATAAGCCGCAGCAGAAGAACTGTGCAAAAGAGCAAAGAAGAGTTTTTTTTTAATATGAGTGATTTTTGTTTTTTTTGTAGAATCTGTTAGTTGAGATATCGGAGAAGCCTCTCCATGTTTGAGATAACAGTATTGGTATCTTTAAAAGCGTATATTTTGTGTTTGAAATCGACTAGATTTTCAGTACATTCAGGGGCGTATACACGCTGCAGCACAGTCATTTTGCATACTGCCCAGGCCGATTTTCCTTTGCTATAGTCTCCGCCCACCTAGCGTTCGCGTGGCTGTCTAGGGCTGTCCCTGACTAAAGATTTTCTTAGTCGACTA
>OMNZ01017339.1:0-17588 GCA_900303255.1 Lesueurigobius sanzi
GATATATGCAATCTATGTATGATTTTAAGTTGTATTGCTCTTGTCTGAGTGCAAATTGAAACCTTTTTTGCGTTAGACCATATAGAATCCTATGTTTCTTCGTCTAGAGTGATTGATAGCTCCTTCTCCCACACAGCTCTCACCCTCTGTGTATCTGAGGCAGATAGTTCAATAAGTACATGGTAAAGTGAGCTCAGAGATACTCTCAATTGTTGTTGAAACAGCATTCTCTCAACGGCAGATATTTCAGGGTGGTTAATAAGGGTTGTACTGTGGTTAATGTAATGTCTTATTTGTAAAAATCGGAAGAAATCTTGTTTGGTCAGGTTATAAGTATTAACAAGCTGTTCAAATGACATAAGTTGATTATTTGAAAATAGGTCAATGAGTAAATTAAGATTTTTACTAGACCACTGCTGAAACCCAGGGTCCGAGGAGCCTGAGGAAAAGGCAGGGTTATTCATTATTGGAGTGAACATAGATGTTATTTTTGATCTGCCCTCAAGACGTCGTGCAAGCCACCATGCTTTCACGGTGTTAATTGTTACAGGATTTGTACAATAAACTGTAATTTCCTTGAGGCCATTAAAAAATAGTAAATCACTAAGTCTGCGCTGTGATAATGCCGCCTCAACATCCATCCATATTGAAGTTTTACCCTTGACCCAGTCGTTACAAATCTTAAATGGGCACAGACTTGATATATTTCAATGTTGGGTAAATCCATACCCCCCATTGAACTTGGCAAATGTAATATCGCCATCTTAAGCCTTGGTCTGCGCTTGTTCCAAATGAAAGAACTGAGCCATCCATTTATATCTTTCAACACCCTTTTAGAAAACAGAATAGGAATCATTTGAATAGGATATAATAGCCGAGGTAACACATTCATTTTGACCAGAGCTATACGCCCCAGCCAAGAGATGGGAAGAGACGCCCAACGATCCAGATCCTGCTTACGAAAAGAGTAAATTAATTTTATATCCACTGAAAGCATTTGTATATAGAGCCTTTGACCTACAACGGTTTACTTCAAGGTTCGCCATAGTAAGACCTCTGCATTGAGTTGCATATGGAATTGGCAATACATTTACAATTGATGCTGCTCCTCAAAACACCCTCTCAATTTAGGCAGACTTGATTCACACAAAGACTACTAAATTTAAGATATAGCATGCCATATTAAGATAAATATGGCATGGCTATATTATATAATATCTAAAAGTGTTATACAAAAAGATCATAACGTTACAACTGCTCACTCCTTTACCCCACAGGTATAATTATAGCTTTCTTTGTTGATGACACAAGTTATGCAACCGAGTTTCTGAATGTTACAACAGATACAACAACACCTGGAGACTGTTCCTTGGAAAATAAACAAGTATGTTCTGTATCTGTGCTGCTCTCAGGCCTTCCCACGACTTCCTTTGACTCAATCTGTCCGGCCAAGTCCAAACCCTTCTGACTTCTCCTTTCAAAGTGCCCCACATAGTTGAGTCCCACGTCGTGCTTCACTGTCCGGTTCACCCTGTTCATCTGTCACAGCGAAGCCCAAAGTCTTGCATTTCCTAGCCGCGCCGTTTCTGCCGACGCCAAGAGTTGTCACATTCATGCTTGCTAGCTTGTTTGTGTACATGCAAGAGCGTACAGTAGAAGACACATTCTGCACATGTCTGTATGTGTGCAACAGGAGCTCGCAGCCATCTGACTCTAGGCCACATGCGCAGAGGAGGAGACGGAGGTGTGGGTTGTTGTGAAATGCTAAATTGGTCTTTGTGTCTGGTGGGGTGATGTGTTGGCAGGATGCATCATGAGGAGATCCCATGTTTGAACCTCGGAAGTGGCCTGGCACAGAAGGACTGTAGGACCTCCTAGAGTGCGGGGCTGCCCTGTTACCCAAGTCTGCTCCCGGTGATTCACTAGGGAGTTCTGCTTGGACACTTGGCCATCACAAACAATCCATGGTTTAGATTAGCATTCAGGATATAGAGAAATACACAGTCTGATTACGACTCAACTCTACACTGTAAAAAACCCAACTCACTATTTGCTCTGAATTAAAAAATATGAGTCCAGTGAATATTTAAACTGGTTAAATGTTGAGTCAGCGCTAATGCAATTTAACAACGCTAATTTATAGTTTTAACCAGTGAGTTCAAAACGACAAGTTGATGGAACTTGTCATAATAGTTTCTTGCCTCAAACCTTGGCCTCTATATGTTTTATCTTTTAATAAGTTATTCCCTGAATGACAAATGCTAATTTTAACAATTTACTTTGAACAATTGACTCAACTTAAAATAGTAAAGCAACTGGCTGCGAAGCTTTTTTGAGTTCACTCAACTTTTCAAAGAAGGTAGTTGTGCCAACTTATGTTGGTGAGTTAACTTTGGCGTTGATTCAACTCTTTAGTCGTTGTTGGATAAATTAACTATTAATAATTGACTACACTTATTTATTATTAAGTTTGGCAAAGTTATTATTCTTAGTTGGACTGATTTAAAGTTTGCATTCCCTTGTACTTATTGAATAAAGTAAGTATTAAAAAACAGGAATTTCCCCCAACTTCCTAATAAGAATTGGCTGAACAAAAACCTTGAAAGTTGAGTGAACTCAAAAAAGCTTTGCAGCCAGTTGCTTTACTTTTTTAAGTTGACTAAACTTTTTATTTTTTACAGTGTAACTACAACAACGCAATGCTGCACCATAATCTCAATGGAATCGACATCACTATTTGAATAGTTGCTAAAGTTGCAATCTGCTAACCCTATCCATCGACTGCAAATGCAACACAAGGGTCACAACAATTCAGTGTATTCTTCTGGTGGTGTCTTTGTGGTGGAAAAGTGGGGACGGCTTCTTCGCGAGGTCATTAGGGATTAATTGCTGAGCCAAATCAATATGTAAATTTCAGCACAAGAGCAAGCAGATGTTTTACTTTTGCAGTCTGGAAGTGGAAAGCCCCAAACAGAGGGGGCAAAAATATAATGCTCCGGTACGCAAAGGCTTAACCTGATGCTAAATCAATAATGCAATTTAAACTTAAAGACACTAGACCTGATTTATTTAGTAGAAATAATGAGCGAGCACAAGTAAATTAAATTAATAGTCGTCGTTCAAGCACATTCCTGACTTTCCTAAAACATTTCTAAAATCACATTTCTTCATAGAGATCAGTGTATAAGCACATTTCACAACTTATGAGGTCACCTTTTAGGGCCACTGTCAAAGAAATGAAAGAAAAGTAGCCTGCAAACTCGTAGTAGTATAAGATTAGTATAGTTTACAATGTACTAAAAGGAGGACAAAGACAAATTTCATTCCACTACAAGGAAAAAAGTGGATATTTGGGTATCTATCTGTGAGCACATGCAGTAGGCTTTGCAAAGGCACCCACAAACTGAACACAAACTCTGATCAGTACATGTTATGTTTATTTTTTGCCCGATCCAGGCTTCCATAGACTCACACAGATACAAAGTCAGTCTCATTGCACACCTTCACCCACTACCCTCAGCCTTGGATCACTGTGAATCCTATTTTCCCCTTCCATATCCATACGCATCACCGAAGAAAAGAAGCGTGCCTCTCCTGCAGCCGGAGATCTGCTGCTGTAGCCCGTCGGGGAGGACGCGACAGTACGGAGACCATGAGATGACTCCTGCTGATAAGACCGCAATAATTCTTTACTCTCTGACAAAGGCTAATCAGCAGAACAGCAAGCCTGGGCAAAAACAGCCACATATAGTGTACAAAATATGGCGTAAACAGTAACCAGACCGCAAAAATCCATAAGAAACATCCTAGCATTCTTGGCTGCATTCGTGCTTGAGGACGGTGAACAACTATAGGCACGAGCTCAAGTCTACACAATGTGGTTGACCATAAATACGGCAATACATAACTAGAATGAGGAAATCCAACCCTTAGCGTCAACACAATTTGCAGCAAAAATTATAGTAAGACACTCCAGTTGCAATTTAAGATGTGTTTATGTGGGTTTTCTATTTAATTTTGCCTGTGGTCAAAGTGTGCGTTTTTAAGACAGCATTATACATGTCAGTACAGAGGAAAAAACAACATTCCCTGTGTGTTATTTTACCTCTAGCCATGAATAATGCCTTATCTTATCTCTTTAATGCGTTTATTTGATTGATAATGCCTTATCGCAGGACTTAATATTGTTTCAGCTCATGTGGAGTTGTTATTTTTTTCACTGTCAGAGTCTCTAAACTGCGAGTAGTTGGCGGTGCGGCTCTGGCTACGGCAGTGGGCGGGGTCTCGGCCGCTCCTGGATTTGATTGGTTCTCTGGCGGTGAGTGGGCGGTTCAGCTGCTCAACAAAACACACGGGACGCGCTCCGACCAGGCAGAGACGAATCGCAACAGAGAGCTGACAACTTTATTACTCAGGAGAAAAGGAGAACACGAGTTGTGTTGTGTTCTGACAGAAATTTAATTTTTTTTTTTTTCTAAATGAACATGATATTTTGGAGAACGAGAAGTGGAGCAATGGATTTGGTCGTATTTTTGACACTGAGCATCGGAGCGTGGTTCGCAGCAGCGGAGAGGCATAGCGTCTACTGGAACAGCTCAAACCCAAAGTTAGTACCTGTCTCTTTACTACTTTACTACGTGTCTTTATGACAGTAACCGATATCGCTACATGTAGAGTAGTATTACCCCATAGATAACTTTAGGACCATGTTCATATTTGATAGGCTTATATTTTCAGCTCTGCAGTGCCTCTGAGAAGCCACAAGTGAGTTACTGTTGTGTTTTCATGTGACCATTCAACACTGGAGTTGTCAAGCTAATGTTAGACTGCACTGTTTTACCTCCCCGCCTCACACTGGACTGTCACAGGCTGTGCGTAAAAGCCAAAGAAGTTGATGCGAGGCGCACTTGTCACAGGATATATTTAACGCGGACATAGTAAAAGTACAGTGCTCTAAAATAGATGTACATACGGGCACTTGGCGTTTCTGTATTATTAGTGAACATTACACACTTTAAACCCACGTAACTCCATGTTTACTGCAGTGTGCGTCTCAGTGCAGGAGATTGGTGCGTAATGTTGGTGTCGCCCTCCACAAAGGGAGTCACATATTGCTGATAATTGTGTTCTGAGTTTGGGCATGTAACACTACACCCAAAGAGGATCAATAGAGCTTGACAGACGCGCGATGCCTTTGTGCGATGTATTGAGCTTCAATTGGACGTAGCTGTAACCAAACCAGCTCTATGTCTTTGCCCACAAATACAGACGGATTAAGTCCTGCCAACGAGGTGAAATGAGTCCGCGAGGCATAAGGCTGTGATTACATTAGACTCTTAATTGCCCCTTTAACAATGACAATAGCGAAGACTAAAACGGCCCGTTACGCAGCGAGCACAATTGACTTGTTAATTGGATCAAGCGGCGTGAGCCTGCAGCCTTGTTGTCGTCACGCACGGCGCCTATGTCATGGGTTAGTCCGCGCGTGAGTCACCGGTACCGGGTCTCGAAACACCTGAGCTGCACCTGAGTCACGTAAACGACGTAAACGGGGGAGGGGGCGGAACCAGGTGTAAATGCCCCTGTCTGGCTTCTTCCGAACCGGTCAAAGTCATCATGTCTTGTGTCTGCAGTTGGCTCTAATCCTGTCCCTTGACTACTCTGGTACAAATGGGGGGAAAAAAATCATAATCCTTTTCAACTAAATATAGCCATATACAGCATTAACAATTTGTATTATATGCGCTCTGCCGTGGCTTTATGGTGAACTCTATAAGCTTCTCATTGTGGTAATGTGTGTCGGGGGAGATCATGACAGCTAAGGGCCACAGACAGGCCACTGTGTCTTGACCTACACATTCTTGCCTATACTTTCTAATCTGATCTCTCTTCCAGCTCCAATCCCCCATAGCCGCAGTCAGCCGCCCATCACTGTTACATGAGATACATCACGTCTGGGCTATGACAGCAGCTGGCCATGTATAATAGATGCTAATTGATCCACCGTGTGATTGTGAGCTGCAGTGATTTGTCTTACATACAAGGCAGTGACCAGATGGCAGCAGCTTGTCTATTCATGCAATCCAGTGGAGAGTATATGGACCCTGTCTCCTTGTGCCCAATGCATCTCTTTCGCATCTGTAATGGGTATGCCTCGGTTAATCCCTAGATCTTAATACTCACTGTATGCATAACAGGTGGACAGGCGTGTTTTGCTAAGCCAGGTGTTGTGATTTTACAATACACGTCTCGACTTGCGCCGCGGAGTTACTTGTCGTAGCGGGAAGTGAGTTTTATTTTGGTTGTGGGGTGAAAATACACGCTCAGCTTTCCACAACGTCAGAGGGTTCATTCGGGGAGTGGCCGGCCGCTTACCGTAGGCAGTGTGTTAGAAGTGTGACTCACGATTTTACACGCAGGGGGGCAACAGAGAGGACTTTGGGGGTTAATATTAGCCACAGCCGGGCATTCCTATTACTGTTACTATACTGGTGTCTCAGCTGCTTGTACCTGCCTGTCCCGAACCCCCATCTACCCCACAGTCAAACAGCTGGATCTATTCCTAGTTTTTGGCTTAGGGCCCTCAATCTTTCATCGCCCTCTGCTTGACTTCTCCCCGGGCTTGCTATTCTTAACTTTTATATCTCTGTGATATCTCGTAATTTGGCTGCGGCCGATACTCCCGTACCTAAGACTGTTTATTTCCCCTGATCCTCGTATCTTTGCTGTAATGTAATATTCTGTTTATCAGCGTCTGGGCCTCGTGCGGTCTCGTCTGGAGTTATTAAAGCAGGCGATGCTTGTCTCGACACGACAGTCCGGCCCGGAGCTAAAGTTTAGATGGCCAGAGTTAGAGTTGAACCTCTCCACCTCCTCCTCCTCCTCTCTCCAAATACAACTCCAACACAGGCCAGACCACGTCCTCGGCTGCTTGTCCAATATTTAATCTGTCGCCACAGACTAACATAGATTACTGAGGGTATATAATCTGGCCATCTGACACAATTCAGTATATTTATGATGATGTAACTTGCATCTGCGTACTGCATATGAGATTGTTTTAGGAATTGGACTGGCGGTGGCCATAAGCACATCGCAAAGACCTCTTCAAATTTGTTTAGTTGCCTCTCAAATATGCACTATGAACCTTGAATCTTGATTTTAAAACAAAAATTGCAATTCGATGCTTTTACAAAGTCATGCCACCCTAAAACGTATCTAGTTTAGTGTTGTTGACTACAGACCAACTTCAGAGACATCCTTGCTCAATCCAGTCTCTGCTCTTCCTCTGCACGCCTTATCTTCCCAGCAGACTTCCTCCTGTACCTCCTACTGCCCTCTTTCTCACAAACCTTCCACTGTTTTGCACTGGTAGTTTTCCGCCAACCTCCAGATAGCGTTTCTTCACAACAACCTCGCCACAGTCGTAGTACTATGAGTGGGCGAGCACGCCAACTTCATTCATGGCATTTCGAGCATAACTCAGTGTCCACTTGCGGCACACTACTGCCTCCTAAAGGGGACATCTGACAACATAATGTGTATTTTCAGCTAAAACAATTTGTTAAAAGTTGGAATCCGCCAAACTTGTTTGCAGTTGAGGCAGACAGTGTGGTTTAACTCCCTAGCAGAACATATTAAGCCAAGCATGATACCGTTTGGCCTTCTCCTATTCATGGCGCTATAATGGAGGAAGGCTGAAGAAAAGGCCCGGTGTGAGAAAGGATTTGGGGAGGAGGCGGATTGGAGGCCGGGGTGAAGGGTGACCCAGTGGAGAATGGGGATTTTGTGTGGAGAAATTAGCCTGGATGAAGCGCCCTGGTATATTATGTCCAACTTAGGAGAGCACGCAGAATGGAGCGGGGGGACGAGGGGGGAAGGGATCATTTGGTCGGAATAAAAGAAGAGGCAGACGAAGGGAGGAGAGAGTGGACAGTGATGGATTGAGGGAGGAGAGTTTAGCAACGGCAGAAATGGAAATGCGGCAATTAAGAAACACTTGTCCTTATGTTAGATACTTGTGCGAACTTACATCTGATAGAACATGGCATTGGGTGGACTTGGCAAAGTTCCAACTGCAATGCTTTCAGGTTTAACAAAAGATAGGAAAACATTTTATACATTACCATTTGGGGAGACTGGAATATTTAAATTCCTAAACTAATACCAAAACCATGAAATGATTGTAGTCTAATCTACAATGTTAGCATGGTTTCAGACATAATAAGACCTCATTGCATGTAGAGGATATGAAATTCAAATGTAAATTACCGTATTTTCCGGACTAAAAGTCGCACCAGCCAAAATATGCACAAAGACGAAGAAGAAAAAAAACATATAAGTCACACTGGACTATAAGTCGCATTTTTAGGGGGGACATTTTTTTACAAGAACAGACATTTCATCTTGAAAGGCAAGTTCTAATAATAACAATAGAATAGAGAACAAAAGGCTGAATGGGTGTACGGTATGCTAACGTAACACACTGATGGTTATTCAGCTACACGAAGCATAAACAACAAACTGAATATGTGTCTGGTATGTTAACGTAACGTATATAAGTCGCACCTGAGTATAAGCAGGACCAGCCAAACTATTAAACAAAGTGTGACTTATACTCCGGAAAATACAGTACCTATATCATTTCAATCTGTGATTTGAAGTGTGTTGCAGTCCAAACTAGAACAAAAATACTTGTAGAAATGGCTAGTCATATAGGACCATGGTTTAGAACAAGCCTGCATCACAAATGGAGGATTATTCGCTGTTAGCTAATGTAAAGAGACGTTTCATTGTGTATTAGACTGGCTCTAATTTAATAGCCCACCGCTGAGCAAGCTAAACCCATTATAACCCTGACAGCTCCTCAGCGTGTGTGAACAGAGGTGCGAATCTGCCATACCACAGCAAATGAATAGAGTATTCAGTGCACATACACCCCCGGATAGTAAAAGTGCAACTCGAGCAGTGGAGAATTTGAACCACAACATGCCTGCCTTACTGCACTTACCGCGTATTATTACCTGCATCTGTTTAGTGTGTGCCAGGGCCAAAAATCTCCCAACGCCGACTCGGGCAGGGCCCATGTGTGAGGAGTCATGACCCTGAATGTTGGCCCCCGTGACCCGGCTGGCGGTGCTGGGAGCTCCCTGTAGAGATGAGCGCAGGGGGCCGTGGTAGGAGTCGGCCGTTTGAGTGGAAGCAGGGAGAGCTCAGGGGACAACTGGAGGGGCAGAGGCCCAAGTGGTCGGCTCCAAATTGGGGGGCAGAGGGCGTTGGGTCGTTCATCATCAGCCGGCCTAATGAAGAAGTGAAAAGGGAGGTTATGACAAGGACCATTGATCATTTTCACATGGAAGTGCAAGTAGGTCCTCATTGTGAGCTAATTTGTGCTTTGATACTGCATGTTGTTAGAACAATATGGAAACACTAGTTTGTGCGGTTTCAAAAGCCGAAAAATATAACCTTTTCTTACATTTAAATTCACAATGCACATAAATTCACTCGGGGAGATAGTTTGATAAGGGTAACACTCCTAATAAACCTAAAGCGTTTAACTCCTGGGGTCCAGCCTCTC
Organism: Lesueurigobius sanzi; assembly: GCA_900303255.1. Lineage (NCBI taxonomy): Eukaryota > Metazoa > Chordata > Actinopteri > Gobiiformes > Gobiidae > Lesueurigobius > Lesueurigobius sanzi. Next base: position 9,578 of record OMNZ01017339.1, read on the forward strand.
CCGCAACATAAATTATTATTGCAGGCCTGGAGGGGACATACGGCGCAAAGGAGGAGACCGGCTGCTAAGACAATAGACAGACAATAGCTGGACTTCAAAGCTCCAAGTGTTGGGAAACTCTCCCCCTGTCATAACATCACTCTTGTTCCTCCTTTATACCCCGCTTGGCTGCTGACGCACACAAGCCGGGTTCGCTATCAAGTGAGAACTGACCTCTTTGAGAGCGGAAGAGGTGCTACAGCCACCTTCAACCCTACATGTTTGCGCACACCTCAGCGGCTCTCACACACTGCAGGCTCCACCAGGGCTCCATAAGCAGATGTGCCTGAGAGCCCGAGGCGGGAGTCGCCCTCAATAAGGGTCTTCAGAGAATCCCTCTCCTGCACTGCAGCGAAGAAGCAGAGGCTAAAGTAGGTTTGCGAACAAGGCTTCAACACCTGGCGCTTGCTCACACACAGCTATCATGTCCGTGCGACTCTCACTGTGTTGAGAACTGTCAGCTAGGGGCCAGTAGTGGTGAGGAGGGCTTCAAATGGTGAGCTTTTGATGGGGCGGGCTGAATGGATTGGTGGGAGCAAGAAAGATCAAAATCAAGTTGTGCTTTAGAATATTATAAAAGTAGTAGAGTTTGCACTCATCAGAGCAATCTTTTGCATCAAAAACTGGGTTACAATATCAAATTTAAAAAAAGGGCTAGTTCTAAACCAAAGGGGAACGAACTCTCATAAATAAGCTAAAACAGGAAAAAACAAGCATTGATTAGATGCTCCATGTGGATTTGTGGTCACAAAAAGATAACACTAATTGAATGATAAACAAATGAAGCTAAATGCTAATGTGCACAGAGCTCAAGTGCACTCAGCAAGGGCCCTATTCCTATTGCTTGGTGTTAGTTAGTGAGAGCTCCACAGGGGGTAAGGTAGGAGAGGTGGAAGAGGCCCTGTAGCCTCCGGTCATTCTTTCTTTGGGGAGGGAAAGGGTATAATTACACCCCATTCATTCCTCCTCCGTTGCTTTTTTTCAAGAACACTTCGACCCAGACCCCTAACAGCTTTTAATTAGCCGGAGCATTGGATGAGGGGAGGAGGGTGGGTGTAAGGTAGGGCAGGATAAAAGAAGAGTTTTCTCAAAAAAAACCAATGACTATGAGCTATGAATGAAATTAGCAACAGAATCCATCCTTTTCGGTGCCTTTTGCCTAGCGGGCCTATTTTCCTGCAGAGGTCAGTGAGGACGCCAGCAAGGACACAAGACAGAAGAAACCGCAGTGAGGACACAAGACAGAAGAAACCGCAAATGTAGTTCGCAAAACCACACAAGCGCCGTCTCAAGTGTTTGCACTACTATTGCTAACAAAACACACAGGGACATGATTAGAGAATAGAACTTTTAGCTAATTTAGATGCCGCCCATGCACCTGCACACACACACAAAAAAAAAACTCTTTGAAAAGTAGTGATCAGCCTATTAGCCGCGGCACAAAGCGTGTTTTGACAGGTCGGTTCGCGGCAGTAACTAGCAGGAGGACAGGAGGGGCCGGGGTGTGGGGACGCCTGTGTTTTGGAGCCAGTGTGTCTGCGCCCAAGCCATGGGAGTCACAACAACAGCGGAGGTGGGGGGGCCACACCGGGCACTTTGATGGCTCACAGCACACACGTAAACAACTGTAGACGCACCGGAGCGCTTGTCACTTTCACCCCCCGCACACGTCCACAGCCGTTAAAACACAGATTGAGTTGCTGGATTAGGGCCCTGTTGCTCCTAAGGGTGTAATAAGAGTCGTTCGTATATATCAATCTATCTTCACCTCCCGGCACTTGGCTGAAAGTCGGCTAGCGCTCCACTCATCGCCGACCTGCGCAGGAGATATCGCGCCGAAAAATGTTAAGGCAACAAATTCCTTCTCCCTTTTTGGACAATTTAGATAACATTCCACCTCAAAGTGTTATCTAGTTTTCAGTATAAAAAGTTGCAGCCCTGTTCTTATGTTTCTTTTTACTGTGGCACCAAGCTCTTTTGAGAATAAGGAGACAGTAAAAGAAAGCAATAAAACGAAATGAAAGGTAAAGATGAAAAGGGCGAAGTGTCTTTTCAGTCTGTCTGCGAGCTTTGTCTTTGATGGCACAGTTGGAGACACAGACGGAGGTAAATTGGCTGTAGGAGCCATGCACACCCCGGTTTAAAAATAGTCAAACTGTGGCGAGGGTTCTGACATGATTTGTGGAGACTGGGCTGCAGGGCAGATAAAGAAAAAGGCGTGTACAGTGAGCCGGATGATGGACGTTTTACGAGACACGAGGTGTGTTCTTGGGTTGACAAAAACACATTTTACCAGTTCTTCTTGATCAGGCCCTTTCCGAATGTGTCACTGTGACGAAAACAACAAAACAAACGAGTTCACGTGTTCGCGTGCAATCAGGGCTCTAGCTACAACTGTCAGTGTGTGTGTTTACCTGTTACGGGGTAACACAAACCTAACCTAACTATAGTGGAAAGGGAGGGGCTAAAGTGGAAAAAACGAAAACGCCACAGCTTTGGGGGATTATGTTAATAATGTACAATAATCCGATAATATAGCCATCTCAAATGTGCATATAACTGTCTTATTGTTGTGAGGAGGGTAGGTCAAAACAAGTGAGGTCTCATGTAGCCCAAAGGTTGCATTTCTACACGAGCTTGATAAGTCAGATTTGATTACGTCTTGGCAAAATAACTCCTGTATCAAGCCACAGATTCGTTTTCAGCCTCACCAAATGGTTGAGGCCTCTTCGAAACAATTCCATTACCTTTCATTATCTGAGAATCATTCTTCTATTCTCCCACCTCTCCTCCAGCGCATTGTGTGACTAACGTCCCCCCTTCTTCCTGTCTCTGTGCAGCTTCCTCTGGGATGAGTACACGGTGGAAGTGCGCATCAACGACTATCTGGACATCATCTGCCCCCACTACGCCCACGGGGAGGTGCCGTCCCACGCCGCCGAACGCTACGTGCTGTACATGGTGGAGAAGGAGGACTACGACGTGTGCAAGCCCCACTCTTTCGACCAGCTGCGGTGGGAGTGCTCGCGGCCCTTCGCCCCGCACGCCCCGGAAAAGTTCTCCGAGAAGTTCCAGCGCTTCACCCCGTTCACGCTGGGCAAGGAGTTCAGACAGGGAGAGAGCTACTACTATATCTGTGAGTTTTTTTGTTTGTTTTTCTCATAATAGTGGCAAAAAGTGTAGTTTAATATTGCATGTCTCTGGTGCCAATGCTCAACAAACAATAATAAAATATAATCTTTTGTTTTTATCTGCAGCTAAGCCGATGCATCACCACGGCCAGGAGTGTCTGAGGCTTCAGGTGGATGTCGGCGGGAACAAAGGCAACACACAGATGGACAAATTTAAAGTGGAGGAAACCGGAAACACCTTCGATATGGGCAAGATTAAGTTCCAAGCAAACGGAGGAGTGCACAACCCTTCCAACAGGCTCCCAGCAGGTGAGGACCACTATGCAAATCGTTTACACAGATCACAATAAGATCCGATTCAAGCTCAGTAGAGTTCGCTTTTAAAGGCTGAAACTAAATGTCTCCCTTTCCCCACTCTTTCTTTTTAGATGACCCCGACGTGATGGAGCCCAATGTCCAGAGGAGCGTTGGCAGCTCGGGGACACAGCTAGTCTCCTTGTCAATATTCTTCACACTGGTGCCCGTCTTGTTAGCGCTATGGCTACAATAAGGCTGGCATTGCGGACTATATAAAAGACTACTAACCCATTGCTGGTCATTGGGACTTTGAAGAGAGATTTTTTATACAGATTTTTTATATGAATGAAGTGTGTGTCACAAGTGCGCGCGCGAATGTGGGATGTGGATCGTTCCAAAGAAGAAAACCTTGAAGATTTTTTTTTTTTTTTTTTTTATACATGAGGACTCTCATAATGGACCATTACACGCACATGTTTTTGATGGAGAAAAAAAAACTGTCACTGGTACACCTAGCCACATGCACTGTATTTGTCAATTTCCTTTCTATGTATCGCCATCTAAAGTGGTAGCTGTTGTCATAGTAGTCGTGTAGCATTCGGCTCTCAGATTCATTGTGAGACATCTAAAGATCCAGATAGTGTTCATTTCATTTTTTGTATCCGGATTACAGCGCAACCAGAACAAGCAGCAATTCAATTTGGGAGCTGAGATTCGCCCGTAATTATGTTTTCGCCTCATAACTGTTGTGTCGACATTATCAAGGTACATCGACTGATAAATGTGAGCCGACTTGCACAAAGAGTTGACGGGACTTTCCTGAAAACGATTACATTGGACTTTTGTTATATCAACCTGTAATTTTGTAAATGTTCATAATGTAAATTTGTACATAGGAAAAAATATAAGAAAGTGCTTTTAAATGTGAAAAACTTAAGTGAAATAAAAACTAATGTGATGTTATATTTGGTCTGTTTACATCATTGATATACAGTAATTGCCCCTGACGGTTTATTCAGGCTTTCTGAAATATAACTATTTGTATTTCATCTTAAATAGTCAGAGATTTGTCTTGACAACAGGTACAGCTAATTCAGCTCTAATTTATCTCATTAACATTCATGAAAATAAGGCTAAAAACAATAGTTACTAGCAGTTAGCAACACATGCTTTGCAGGGAAGATCATTCTGAAACAAGCTGTGAAAGTGTCTGTACTTAAATACATAAGGGCACTTGGAGAAGGGGAGCACCACCTCATGGCATCAGAAGAGCATTTTAAACTTTTGAGGAGACAAACCAAACTAATCAAGATTACTGAAATATGCATGAAATAAACAGAACTACAAGGATGTTTTTCACGAGGGAGCAAATTATGATAAAAGGGAAAAAAAGTCAGTTGTTAGCATATTATATGGACTCTCCATATCTCTCCATAAATCCCCTTCAGCATCTTTGCCAAACTCAAGTTTGTTCTCCCCCCCTCACCCTCTACCTTTCATCCAAAGTAACACATTGGCCCTGGCTTTAGTTTCACAGTTAGAAAACCAAACAGGGAAGATGGGGAGCGGGCCAAGAGAGTGAGAGGAGAGAGGAGGAGGGCCAGAAAGAGAGAGCCGACAGTGCAGAGACAGAGCCCCACTCGCAAAGTGTCGACTGGCTGTGAATGTGTCACTGGCGCTCACACTCTTTCAGCTTGCTCTTTAGGTGCAGGGTTCTCAAGACAAATCAAAGAACCAATTATGGTGTTTGAATATGTCACCATTTATCTATACAGATAAATAGAATGTGTGGTTTAAATTATTATTTAATCCCTACTATATGAAAAATGTATATTACATAATTAATGTATACTAAAAAGCAATAGTTTCTTTTGTACTTGTACTTGTAGGGAAACTGGTTGGCTGCCTTTAACCAATCATTCTTCTACCAGTCCCTCAGGGCAAGCAGCAGCACTGCAGATTGCCTAGCATTAGATTTAGGTGGTTTTTGTTTTAAATTCAGTAATTTCAAATCACACCCAAAAAGAATATATATTTTTTGTAAAGTCTGAGGTTGCAATGCAGACATTCTTTTATTATTTTTGGTCATAATTGTAAATAGTTAATTACTTGTCACAACTAACTTAACACTAACCACCCCCTAAATCAGTGGTTCTCACCTTGTATGGCGCCAGGACCCACCATCACTCTGAGCCGCTACCCAAAAGAATATAATTTGTTATATACAAGGCAATATACAGTATTTCCTCCACAAATTATTATTGAATAAGCATGAGATACAAGGAAATATTGAAAGAAATGTTCCCTGACTGCAAAAAATAACATCTCGAGATGTTAAAATGACAGGAATTAAGAATATTTGATACTAATTTGAGTAATTCTGTCTTGCTAAGTAAAGAAAAGGAATAAAATATTCTCCATTATTTCAAGTAAAATAGAATTTATTATGTATTTTTCAAGTACTTTTATTATTTTAAGTGCAAAAATACTTCTACTGGCAGATTATTTTACTTGCTGCTCAAATCAAAGTAAAATATTCTTACTTCAAGAAAAAGTAAATGTAGATAGTTAATCGCAATGCTGGGAAAGGCTTGCAACCCACTGAAAATGGTTTTGCGACCCACTTTTGGATTCTGACTCACCAGTTGAGGACCACTGCCCTAAGTTGTGGAACTACATTGGTAATTATTTGAGAAAAAAACGTTGACAGGAATATAGATGCAGAAAGAGAGAGTTGAACATGGTGGTGTGTGTTAGAATGAACAGAATTGGCCTGTACAAACCTATCTACCCAAAGAACTGACTGAAAACTGTCAAAATTCGCTGCCTCATGTCAAACCACACAACATTACATTCAAAGACAGAACTCCAAACCGACTTGTTGGTTTTTCCATAATCACGTCATGGCACAAATCCACTGCAGATGATCAAATAATCTTAGAAATGGTGGCAATGTGACACCTATGTATCTATACAGTGAGTCAATATACAGGTCAGCTTTGAGTGAATGAGAGGACCTAGCATGGGGTTATTTACTGACCTGCGCCCGACGTAATGTTTTACTCCAACATGAGCTCACAGAGATGTATTTACATTCCAAGTAGAAGATGTCAGGCCAGGCTGCAGCTCCTATAATGCCAACAGAGGGAAAATTATTTAAAAGGTGACTGGATGACGTAGGGGAGACCGGGGCTAAAAGTAACATTTGCAACTTGTTGATGTCTCTAGGGAATATTTCCAAAGATAGCTAAAATGTGGTGATGCTGCTGTAAGCAGATACTGTATATCCCTGGCATTTATTGATACCGTGCTTGCAAGATGTAACAACCACAGGGGTAAGTTGTAACATGCAGTGTGTATGCATTTATTAAGGGGGAAAGGAAGACCAGAGCATTAATAGCAGTACTGCAGACATGCCAGGGCTCATCAGTGAGTGTGAGACTCACACAATTAGACCTTCCTTCCAGCTCTCACCAAGGGCCATAAATCTCCCACATTCTGCATGAACTGCTTGGAGAAGGTAAAAAAAAAGACAGTTTCTGCGTTAGACTTGACTAAGTTTAGTCTTTATTTAGTGCAGAAAGTGTCACCAGGATGCATAATTTGATGCTTTATTTTCAATTTTTTATTTTTTTTTCACCAGAGTGAAATCTCACTTTCAGACTGAACAGCAGCCATGTTACAACTATAGCCTCGAAGGGGATCTTTGAAGTATTCCCACCTTTTTACCAAAGTTCTAAAGTATTTCCTCTAGACATTGTGCCAAGGGTAAATGTCGACCATAGGACTCTCTGATTGTTCTACTTTCAAACCACAATACACAAATGCATTGATTCCAGGAGGAATATTGAAAAGAAAAAAAAAGTGAAAATTTACTCACCCTGTCAGTCCCGTCTGTACACGCACACGCCTCGGTGCCGGAAGTAATAATCCCATTCAAATATTGCATAGACTTTTCGAAAAAAAAATCAAATCAAATGTTTAAACGAACGATAGCAGCTAATCAGCTACGTGGAGACTTATGGGCATAAAACACACAATAATACATGAAAATTGTATCCAAAACTTTATAAACCAAAAAGTTATAAAAATATTTCACCCAGTTTTCAATTGGGTATTTTCTTGCTTGTAAAATATCCGCGCTATGGCTAGCAGTTAGCACGTAGCTGATTAGCCTCCGTCGTGCTTTTAAACTTTTTTTTTAAAAGTCTATGGAGATTTTGAATGGGATTATTAGTTCCGGCACTGAGGCGCGTGCGTGTACAGACCGCTGGTGGGTGGGACTACGATGTTCACTCCAAAAGTGAAACGACTTCTATGATTGGCAATAACAACCTCAGAGCGAAACCGACTCGTTGTCATGTAAATGAGCCTGTACTCCTGGGAGCAGCAGGGCCATAGGCAGTATCAACGACTTAGAGAGTAGCTCAGGGGAGACAATGGACCCTCGTTAAGTACTTTAGCAAGTACTTTCAGCACTAAGAGAGGAGGGGCCTAGAGGCTGACTCCTCCTGCTGGTTCACTGCCTTTATAAACCCACAGCT
>OMNZ01017356.1:0-11073 GCA_900303255.1 Lesueurigobius sanzi
TCCACGATGCTGTGACAGGCTTCGCTTCAGGTAAATACATGCAGTCCTACTGTTTTATATTTAATCCCAACTACTATATGTCCAGAGTTTTAGAAAGTGGAGTAAGCTACAAGAAAACAACTGTTTGAGAAGCCGACAGCCGCGTGTTCAACTAAATGCGTGGCTGCCACTTCACTTTCTTTTGGATTCATGTTCACCTGTTGAACAAACTAACAAAACAAAAGAAAAACGTTGAATCTGCAGCCGCCTGGAAACATAAGGGGAAGAAATAACTTTGTATTTGTAGGAGGTTATATGCTCTAATACCTAGAGGTTATGCTCTAATATCTACAACATGAATAGCGCGAGTCTGATACTGACCGCTCACCATCCTCTCACCAGTCCCTCACCATCTGCACGGCTGAGCAGATTTATCGTTCACCATACTCGCGACCGAAGCGGCCTGCTGCGGCTAAATGCAGTCGCAATCGGTCGCCACTGAATTTTGTGCATGCATGACATTCAGCTGCGACCGATAATCCAACTGCGATTCACACCTTTTCATGCGGCCAGTAGCGGTCGCCCGTGCAGATGCCCGTGCGCCAAAGGAGAGTGTTCGTACGACCTTCATATTTTGAGGCCGCAAACGATCGCATGGTGCCCGTGTGCCAATTGTGACAGGCCCTTTAGACTGGCAGTTTGACCATTAACACAAGACGGTGGCTCTAGGTGCAAACAGTCACCCGCCACTATGAGCCATATGTTCTGGTCATGCAGTGATCGGAGTAGGTTTTGGGATGCAATCCTTAAAACACTCTCCTGTGTGCAATAGAACAATTGAGCCCAAGCCAATAACAGCTGTGTTTGGTGTTTTACCAAATCAACAAGGTTTAACTTTGTATCAAGCAAATTAGTAGTTGCCTTTTCATCTCTCCTGGCGCGGAGATTAATCCTTCTCAAATGGAAGGATTCACATCTGCCTTCTTTTGTTCAGTGGGTGAGAGAGGTGATGATGTGTTTGCAGATGGAGTTCCTTAGATATAGTTTACAAGGATCTCAAAAGAAATACTATAAAACGTGGTCGTCCATCATTGAATATGTCAGCAAGTTGCCATTTACTAGGATATGATGTGGCACTGTGTGTTATATCCATTCATTCTCTGTATCAACGTTGATAAGAATTCTGGACGCTGCAGGCTTTTTGTCCTTTTTTTCTCACATTTTTTGTGTGTTTTTATTTTATTGCTCTGCAGAAATGGGAGAACCTTCCAGAAGGACAACTATCTCTGCAGCACACTACCATAATGACCTGATTGGTGGAGTGCTGCAGAGATGGTTGTCCTTCTGGAAGGTTCTCCCAGAACCCCAGATTTCCTCAGAGTGACGCTGGAGCTCTGTCAGCGTCACCATTGGGTTCTTGGTTAGCTCTCTGACCAAGGCCCCCTCCCTCAATTGCTCAGGCTGGACGGGCGGCCAGCTCTTGGAAGAGTCCTGGTGGTTCTGAACTTCTTCCATTTACGAATAATGGAGGCCACAGTGCTCTTCAGGACCTTCAATGCTGCAACAACTTTGCTGTCCCCTTCCCCAGATCTGTGCCTCGATACAATCCTGTCTCGGAGGTCTACAGACAGTTCCTTTGACTTCATGGCTTGGTTTGTGCTATGACCTCACTGTCAGCTGTGGGACCGTATATAGACAGCTGTTAATAAAATCAGCTGAATTGACCACAGCTGGACTCCAGTCAAGTTGTTGAAACATCTCAATGATGATCAGTGGAAACAGGATGCATCTGAGCTCAGTATTGAGTGTCATAGTAAAGAGTGTGAATACTTATGTACATGTGATATTTACCTTTTTTATTTTTATTAAAATGGCAAAAATAAAAATAAAAAAAACTTTTTCACTTTGTCACTATTATGTTATGTGTGTAGACTGATTAGAAAGAAATACAATAATTTTAAACATTTTGGAATAATATATTCAATTTGATACAATAGTATGGCACTGGTTGGCTCAATTTGTTTGTCAATTGAAACACTTGCATGTTTGTATTAAACTGAAAAATCATAAATAAAGATGTAAAAAAAAAACAAAAAAAAAACAAGACGGCGGCCCCCATTGCAAGTTCCTGACTAAGGTGGATAAAAGCTGGAGACTGGGAATGTCCGTCTGCGAGAACTCTAAAGCAGCCATTTGTTAAGTGTGCCCTGGAGTCGAACTGTCCCGTGTCGTCGTCTCAGGTGTGACAATTCCTCGTGATAATTAACAAAGCGCGAAACCACGGCACTATCGTATCCCATTACACCCTGATTATGCAACAAGAACTTCACGTAACAGACAATTTCATGCTACAAGGACAGCTTTAATAAGTGCTCCACCACGCAGTGCTCTCACAGTGCGATGCTAAGGCCAAGTGTGTCTGATTTTAATTGTATGAGGAGGAGGAATACGCACGGGCTTGTTATCACATTCAGTCATACTTGTTTCATCTGAAAGGAAGGGACTGTGCAGACTTGTGAGCAGAAGACGGGTAATTATCCAGTACAAGACAATTAACCTCTGGTCCATTACCAAGTTAAGAAAGCTGGGCATGAGCCAAGAATAAATATGTGCTGATCTCAAAATATGTAAATAACAGAAATTAGTCGTGTTCATCATACAGTGGGTATTGAGCAGGTCAAACTGAAAAGGAGGAGACATTAGCAAACTGCTCTTAGAAACAGAAAGCTCCCATATACTTTAAGAACTTTGCCACCTACGGCCTAAATCCGGGTTATGACATCAAGCATTTCTTGTGAAAAACATGTGTAAATGTCTTGAAAAAAATGTTTTACATTGTACTATTTGTTTGTATATTTTTTTTGTATATTGTATACTTTTTTGTATATTGTATACTATTGTAGTATGACAAAGACAAACTAATGATATATAAGGTTGTAATGACAAATGTACAGTATTACCCATTGATTTCATCAATCAAATAAATTGGCCTAACAATAGTAAAACAATGTATTTAACATGTATTTAATTAGTCTTGTTTTTACTGGTAAAAAACAAACTTATTCAGTTTTTTTCATTTATTTATTTATTTGACCAGGGACAGTGCACAATAAACATTAGCCTCAGAAAGGAGAGATGCATATAGTCTCTAATTATTAGGCTTTATAAAGTGCGATGGGGAAGGGCAAAGATAGCCTGTTCCAACACACTTCAAACACAGTGAGGACGAGGAGAAAGGAAAATTATAATAACCCAAAAAGAATTAGTTATGATAGGCCTTCAACCTTAGGACTAATAATTTGTTCAATTGTGGGTCAAACTGCGGGTAAAGAGGCCGCGGCGTGGTGGCCCGCTTTAGCGCAGCTGTCTGCATCGCTTTGGGGATCACCAAAATACGCACTTTGGATGTTGGTCTGAATCACCAGTGAACCACTGGGGTCAAATTGACCCTTGCTGCGGTTTTAAAGAGATAGTATGGTTGGTACTCAGCACCACGCCATTGCAATTGGCTCTGGCGGTATCCGTGACTTGGGCAAAGTTTTGCCTACGTCAGCGATCCTGCTCCAATGGAAAATAAATGGGCGAGTTGGAGTTGGAATAGAGAGAGAGCAGGCTCGTTCGAGATGGAGCGGCGAGAATAGACGTGCTCAACGAGGGCGGAGAAAACAGTCTGGAGTCAAGCTGGACACTTCACAACCCGAGAACAGAGACGGCTGCCTCAGATCACGCAGGGCCTCGTCACACATCACATTACATTCATACACACATCTCATTTCAAAGTCACGGATCCCCCTGCTCTGTTTCCTTTACACACAGACACAGATCTCACATTTATGATCAGAGGAAATGCTCCTATTAAGTTTGCAAGATAATATATTGTCTCTAAGTCACACGTTTGAACTGGAAAGCCACAATATAGCGTTGCTGTCACTCCATGCTGTAATGCGCCACACCCGGCCACACACTCACGGCCCCCGGCCCCCGCATGTCACCCCAAAGCCTCCGAGACCAACTCGTTCGCGGTGATGTTTGGATTTTGGTTGTGAGTGGGGTAAGGCTCTGGCACGTTCGTTTAGGCTCTCTTTAAAGCCTATTCCCTGGTCGAGAATTTATTAATGTAGCAACAAACAGTCTGGAATGCTCCACAGTGTGGTTTTAACAAAGATGCAGGCAAATAATCTGATTCCAAAGCACATGCAGGGTAACTCATTGCAACTTTTTAGAAACCTTTGTCTTCACCAAAGTACACACCTGAGACATTATCTCCTGGACAGAACTAGTATTTGCTGTTTTGCACAAAAACCATTGTGTAAACCATGCCTGTCAAGTTGCACCTACAGTCACAAGATAATGATTTTGCACAAAGGCGGCTTTCTTTTCTGCTTGCTTCTGAAAACTAAAGCCAACGCAAGCCCCTGTACCCTCTACTTATGAAGACAAACAACAGAAAAACACTATTCAGCTGTGCAAATAAGTACAGGTTAATCAAGGATATTATACACAATCCCCTAAATACCCTTTTGCCCGCGCCATTTTCCACATAAAACAAGTCTAACCCAAAGCTTAATAAGAAAGTCTTTGTGGCTGTGAATCTCCTCTTTAAAAAGATGTCCCCCTCTGTCTGCAAGCTGACATTTAGAAAATTGAAAATGCATAATGGAAAATGCTAAGTTTTTGTGGGCTTCTTTGACAAGTTGGACATTGATTCGTCAAAACAGCCTTACAGAAGGTTTGAAGTGGAAATTCACTTTTAGAAGCTTTTATTAGTGCATGATTTGGTAATTATTTTGGCTCTTCAGAAAGAAGTAGCAGAGCACTTGACCGTGGTACAAATATCAGCGGTTCAGTCATATTGTTGGATATGATGTTGCTGTGTCATCAGGCATGATCTAAGACAGGGGTTCCCAAACTTTTTTGGCCGCGACCCCCAAAATGAACATCTGAACGACTCGGGACCCCCACTGTAAAAAGTATTATTTTTATTTTGAGATTTGGCACCAATTCACAAAGATATGTTGTCTTAAACTAAACATTACATTAACAAATACTGTTATTTTCTCTTTCTATTTTATCTTGAATTCATCTGGGAACCCCCAGGTTAGGGCCTCGCGACCACCCACACTTTGGGAACCACTGATCTAAGAAACCCTGTTGCAGTCTCCTCCTCGAAAGTATACACTGGGTATTGAGCAGGTCAAACTGAAAAGGAGGAGACATTAGCAAACTGCTCTTAGAAACAGAAAGCTCCCATATACTTACTAGCTCCCAAGAACTTTGCCACCTACGGCCTAAATCCGGGTTATGACATCAAGCATTTCTTGTGAAAAACATGTGTAAATGTCTTGAAAAAAATGTTTTGCATTGTACTATTTGTTTGTATATTTTTTTGTATATTGTATTACTATTGTGGTATGACAAAGACAAACTAATGATATATTGAAGGTTGTAATGACAAATGCACAGTCTTACCCATTGATTTATGAAATGAGTGTGTGCCTAACTCCTGCTGCTCACCTGGAGATTTGTCAGCCAATCAGGAAGCAGAGGACATTTAAGGGAGTGCCCTACACTAACATCATATGGCCTGAGGAAGATCCAGTTTGGATCCAAACTTCTGATTAAAAACAATGAAGAGGAGGTGCACAGCCTTCTTTCACTTTCAGTGTGTTCACTTTGTCAAGCTCTATTTGACAAGCTCCATCATTAAATACAAAAACAACTTTCCCGCTGGAAAGAGCATGTTTTTTTCAAGTAAACGTGGAAAAGCTCATGTTGGTGCTCTGAGGGTATTTCTCATTATTGGTCTGGTAAAGATGGGGCATTGGGTGTTGAGTCTTGAGTCATTTTCTTCAATGTCAGACGACAAACCCTCCCAGAGACTGCCTTTCTCTTCCCTCCCCATCCTCCTCCTCCTCCTCCTCACCTGAGCCTCCTCTTAATCCCCCCCATCCTCACCTACCCCCACACCCCCCGAGTATGGGGAGAGATTGTGGAGAGGCTGAAATGAGGAGGCGGAGGGAGGCTGTCTCTGGGAGGCCAAATATCATTTATTTACATCATAGGTTTACATGGCTAATCTTGGTGTCCACACATTTGTTAGAGCTTAGAGATGACGGTGGGAGTGAAATAATAATAAATGATGTTGTCATGTCAAAACACATACGTCAGTAACTGTATCTGAAAGCGCAGCACCAACTGTGGGGGCTTTAGGGCTTAAAGGGTTAAACTGGCCCAAAATCTGAAAATAAGAATAATAATAAAGACATTGTCCTGTAGTGTCTCCCCTTAATATTGCTGAATCCCTCTATGCAGCTGTTGTCAGTAGTGGTGCATCAGACATCCAACCAAGCATTCAAATAGATGGTAAATGACCGCACTTGCTCACAAATGGCTTGCCCCCGTGTTCATCTTTTCAAGTCATATACAACCAATGCAACAGTGTCCAAAAGTATTTTAAAAGCCAACCGTCTGCATGCTTAATAGCCGGAATTGAAATTCACAGTGCATACACAAATATTTGAAACCCTGTGTTGTGGGTAGCTCTGGCGCATGCTGATTTCCCCTCCCATAGCCCCTTGCACTCCATTATTCCCCACTCTTGCTTCAAGCTGTTATTTCCAGTCCACCCGAATTCTAATGACACAAGTCTCGGCTCCGAAATCACCTCTGGGTGCCGCTGAGAACTGGCCAACGTGTGGTCAAGGGCTGCCACCTGCAAATTCCCCTACAATTGACATCCCATTTCTAGTGGGAGGCTGTAAAAAAAGGCGCTTTAACCGAATCTGCTGGACTGTAGAGGGATTTAAATCAAAGTCTACTATTCTCCTCAGAATTGGAAAAAAAACTGCTGTAGATTAATATTCAGAAGAGGCAGCCATTTTCAATTACCGAGAAGACTTTTTCTCATAAGAGGCTGGCTAAATTTAATAAACGTAATGCCCCAAGTCTACAATGATGCAGTCTGAATATTTTAGTTACAGAGACGCACATGGGATTCCTCCGACTGCTAAAGCGTTTCAAATATCCCAGAAGAGTACGCAATCGGCCCTGCTTGCATTGAAAATAAGCAGAAGTGGCTCATGGCGGCGGCGTCTTGCAATATTTAGTTTAAACAATAATGAGCTCAGAACAGGCCTCCAGTCAAAACGTCCCCTGTGATATAAACGAAGCTAAACTACGCAACATCAGAAGTGTGAGAGGATTAATTTGGCAAATTGGAAAGACTTGTGACTCGACTTGACTCTTATAGATGAGATTTTCTATTTATTCCCCTGGTTTATTTCATTCATTCAACAAATTGAACTACGCAACGGAGCAGCCATTATAGGCAAATGCACCAAGAACGAAGCAAGATCATTGGAATTAAAGAGGTATTTCTCAAATATTTCTTCTCTCACCTGCCTGTCGAAGCCAACCAGCCATCAGTCTTCCATCTTTGCTCTTAAACCATAACTAAACCCCTAACTGACGATCATGGGGGGACGCGCGGGAGGCTCTGGAGGGTCATCAAATAAGGACCTTCACTGTTCCCTGTGACAGTAGATCAGCACCTCCAAATCCGAGACCATGGTTCTCCATCCGAAAAGGTGGCCTGCCCTCTCCAGGTCAGTCGGAGCGGAAGAGTTCAAGTATCTCGGGATCTTGTTAACGGATTGGAACGTGAGATCGACAGACTGCAGCGTCTGCAGTGATGACGTCAGTGTATTGGTTATTGTTTGTCTGTCATGTGTGTACTGTGACAACTGTGGAAACAAATTTCCCCGTGGGGGAAATTTGGGATAGATAAAGGTCTATCTATCTATATATCTGACTGTTGCGGTGAAGAAGGAGTCGAAAGACAAAGTTCTACTGTCACCCATCTCCTACAGATCGACAGTCCTATTAAAATTGTATCTTTGGACGGTTCAGAGGTTCAATACAGGTACCTGGGTGTTTGGCTTGACTCCTCGTTGTCATTTGAAACACATGCTCTACTCACCAAAGTCAAATGAAGAATTGGTTTGTAGTAAATCGCCATTTATACAGTCAAACAGCTCTCGGTCAAAACTACACTTCTACCAATCTTGGGCTATGGTGACAAAGCCTACAGATCGGCATCACAAACATTGCTCAATAAACTTGATGTCATTTATCATTCTGCCATCCGGTTTGTTACAGGTTCCCCATACAACAATCACCACTGTAGCTTATACTCCATGGTGAAATGGCTCTCTCTCCAGACTCGTAGACAAACCGACTGGTTGCTGTTCATCTACAAATCTTTAATAGGTAAACTCCCTCCATACCTCGGTTCTCTGTTAAACATCTATAACCCCAGCCGTACACTGCGCTCCAGTAGTTACATAAATCCCTCTGTTCCCAAAGTCTGCACATTATTCGGTCAAGTTTCTTCTAAATTCTCATCTTCTGGACTCGAATCAAGATGACGGCGGTGTAACCACGCTCAGAATAGCTCTCTAAACTTTCCCTTTGTTACCCCCTCCAAACTCGATATCTGTGGCTGTGATTTACATGCTACCTGTTTTCGGTACCAATTTATTTTTCGGTACCGGTAGTACCTTAATTATTTTTTCGATACCCTACTGGTGTCGTTTAACGTACCCAACCCTAGATGTAATGTCCCGTAAATAAGTAAATCACTTAGAGTAACAAGCTTAGAGTATCCCCCATCCTTAGACCTTCCTCCACGGTGAGGAAAAACCCCTAAAACCACATGGGAGAAATTTAAGAAACCTCGAAGGGAACCAATTTAGAAGAAGGATCCATCCCCCTTGGACAAAGTCATTTGCCTGTCCGTGGTCCTGTCGAACTGCTCTAGATCTGGCAGTTGCGTCAGCCAGATTTTGTGATTTGCCTAAGTTCAAATGGCCACAACTTCTCCAAATATTATCAGATGCCCAAGTGTTACACATCGTTGGAAAGCTTAGAAACTACACTTTCAGAATCTGCATAACTCAAAATGCCCCAGGGACGGCTTGTGTCCCCGGGTTCCATGACCCAGCACATATTGTGTCGCACTTTTTGGACTGAGGACCCCCAAGTCTTACACTGAACTTGGAAAGTATGCTGGACTTTTTTTTTTTTTAAATAACACATCACTGGCTTTGAAAACAGTCTTAACTTGTTTAGGAACTACTTCATCTGCCGTGATGTTGAATAACTTTGGCTTTTGCGTCACTTCACGTTTCGGAGCAAAGTGAGAAGTGAAAGCTGGAGTGTGAATCTAAGCTTGAGTCAAAATAAACCAGTAAACCATGTTAGCGGAGTCGTAGGCGTTTCTAAAGCTCTCCGTGAAACTCCACTATCCCCTGGCCCCATTCTGTTTGACCTGTCCGCTGCATTTGACACAGTCCGCCTCTACCGTCTCCTCGGCTCTCCTCGCTCTTGCAGAACCTGAACACTTAAGTCAAAGCCAGGCTGCAAAACCCACTGCTTTTCTCGCTTTGCCTGGAGGAAATTCTATGCCATTACAGTTTGTTGATGCACGTGTCATTTCTGTTAAGTATGTCATTTTGCAGCCGATCTTCAGTATCAACAGCCATTTTTTCTCAATTGGCGAAAGACTAAATACTGCTTATTTTTAATGGATTTAAAGGCAAGACGCTACAAGCAACTAGAGAAAATAAACATAATTAATATATCAATTTGGAACTTTTGTTGTGGATTACAGAAATAAATTTGAGAAAATTGCATGTTTTCTTTTATATTTTTCATATAAAAATAAGGCATTGGGGGGTCATTCGCGTAGCGTAATAGTAGCGTAATAATAAATACGTATTGCTTTTACATAGCGCTTTTCTGGACACTCAAAGAAGGAAGATCCTCTGTTGGTCCGATTGGTCATAGCGTTGACCTACGACGGCAGAAACAGTTTGAACGACAACGGTTGGCTCCACCCAAAACCTTCAGCTTTCCCAATGGTGCGACCCCAGACTAAAAAATTCAAGTATGGCTTGCCAGGCTAGATAAGAGTAGTAGTATTTATAAATCCTTAACGATACCCATCCCTCCCTAATCATGAAAGTTATAGCTTTCCACAGCGCTAAAGACATGGCTTTGATTAGTACAGTGGATCAGACTAGGGCTGCACGTTTTATATTGTTTATTTAACTGCTAATGCCTGGTTCACATGGCAAGATTTTAAAATTGTCGGCCGATTTTCCAAATCAAACAGAGCCCACACATGGACAAAAAAAAAACGTGGCTATGACACGTTTGGTCATACAGTGTGTGGTACAGCCACACGGCAACATCAACACATCACACATGGACAGATTTCACTGGCGAACCTTTCCCAGGTCAACGGGAAATATCGCAAAACGTGACTTCAGAGTAAACAAACAGGGCGGACATAAAAGATGCAGCAGTGATAGTTTGTAGTTTGTTTTTAACAGAAAAAAAGTGTATAAAAAGAAAAGGTGCTTGTCAAAGGAGAGGAGACTATACTTGCTAGTTGCTACATTATGATATGGAGGTGAGTTGTTTTCTCTCATAGAAATGTCGTTACGTACTACACGGATTAACCACTGAAATAAACTTTAACTCATTTCAGAATTATAATTTTAGACCCAATGTTTATGTTGTCATAGGATGTTTCTGCGTTCTGATTGGCTATATGCCACAGTTAACGGGCTGCAAACTTGGGACTAACACCACACGAGGGGAAATCGGGGCAAAACAATCCAACATGTTGAATATCCCCGATTTGCAGTCGCAGGGGTTGCAACGTCCTTCCGATTCAAGATTCAAGATTCAAGATTATTTATTTGTCAAACCAATCGAATGGTTCGAAATTATGTTTCTCTCATCCTTGATTGTGGAGCGGGGTAGGGGAAAGAGGGGATAGAGGGAGGGGAGAGAGTTCAGCTTCCCGATGGCCCTGTGTACAAAACTGTTCCTCAGTCGACTGGAACTGACCCGTAGATTCCGCAGTCTCCTCCCTGAAGGCATCACCCTGAAGAGACTGTGTGATGGGTGCGAAGGGTCCTTGGCGATTTTGATGGCTTTGCGGGTGAGACGGGTGGAGTACATGTCCTTAATAGAGGGGAGAGGGGCGCCACAGACGGGTGGAGGACATGTCCTTAATAGAGGGGG
>OMNZ01017358.1:8990-40850 GCA_900303255.1 Lesueurigobius sanzi
CTCTCTCTCTCCTTCCCCTCTCTCTCTCTCTCTCCCCCCTCTCTGTCTCTCTCCTTCCCCTCTCTCTCTCTCTCTTCTCTCTCTCTGTCTCTCTCCTTCCCCTCTCTCTGTCTCTCTTCTCTCTCTCTGTCTCTCTCCTTCCCCTCTCTCTGTCTTTCTTCCTCTCTCTCTGTCTCTCTTCTCTCTCTCTGTACTTCCCCTTTCTCTGTCTCTTTCCTTCCGCTCTCTCTTTCTCTCTCTCTTTCCTTCCCCTCTCTCTCTCCTTCCTCTCACCCTCTTTCCTTCTTCTCGATCTCTCCTTCCCCTCTCTCTGTCTCTTTTCTTCCCCAGGACCCAAATTGGGCCTGTTGGGGTTTAAGAGGTTAAAACGGCGGGTTTTTGAAATGAACTCATCAATAAAGACAACAAAACTTTCAATTTAGTAAAGTCCTGTAATGTACTGAAAATAATAGAAAGGGGTGCACCAGTTACTCAGTGGTGCTCCAGGGCACTTGACATGGAGAGATTATAGAGTTATAGAACTACATGTATACTGTATATGAGTAAATTTCTGTAAATGTCTCCTCTTGCAGACATACATTGGCTCAGTGCTGGTCTCTGTGAACCCGTACAAAGACCTGGAGATCTACACCAAGAACCACATGGAGCGATACAGAGGAGTCAACTTCTACGAGGTCTCACCGCACATGTAAGACTGGGCTATCAATTATTTAAAACTATGCCATATTTGTATGTGCGTTGTCTTTGGAGAAAATACAAAAAAGGAAAGAAATATCCTAGCATCAAGTGACTTTGATTTCCACTCACAAGGAAGAAAAAACATTTGGCCACACACTCGTTCTCCTCTACATCTGAGAGGGGCTTAAGAGACTCCAAATGTTAAATGTCCATAAAGCTTTGATTGTGTGGGCTCCGGGAGGATTTCAAGGGAATCCCCCAGACCATTTCTGTGGCAACTATTCAACAAACGCTTCGTATCCCGCGACTTCGCACAAAGAAACGTATTGAGGAAGAAAAGTCTGGCTATGACTGTGTTGAGTTAGTGGGAGATGGACTTGGTCAAATATTCCCACACAAATATTACGTCATCCCAGAGTGGAAAAAGTTTGCAATATCACTACGACATGACATTGAAGACCTGACATGACCCTGTTGGTGCAAACTATGCTCATGATAAAAATTCAATTGAATCTTAATTTTAGGAAAGCTGTCTCATTACAAGGAAGGTCAAAGATCGGATGTTATTCATTGCAGTATTTGAAATTTATTTTCCATATAGTATCAATAGTAATAGAAAATGTATTCAAATCTGATAAAAGTTCAAGTATGTGGAAATAGGCTCCCACTTTATAAATACTATAAAATAAAAAATAAAAATTAAATAAAATTTCATACAAATGTATTTAATTCTAATACTATATCATTCTCTTATATCATTATCAACTTGTCGACTTCTTGTACACGAATACAAATTTACTTTATTGTTTTTCTTTCTGAGTGGAAATATGTGTATCTGGGGAGGCTGCTGGAATCAGAGTTGGGAGTGTGGGCTGGAAAGTGAAGCTTAAACTCTGGAATTACCTTTTAGCAGATTTTCCTCCTGACAGGGAATCCCCCGACCTCAGACTGACCTCTCCATCACAATCCTACACTCTCTGGACTGTGCAGCGAACCATGCACTATAGAGGGAGTAGTAGTCTTCGCAAAAACTCATAATTTTCCTCTTTATGTACAGTATTTGGGCTCTGCAGCATTGGTAGTAATAGCTGCAGTGCCATAAGTAGTAGTTGTTATAGTATAGTATATATCCAGTATTACATGCACCAGGCCCAGTATTTTTATATGTACAGTATTTGTCAACCAGTTTGAGTCATCCATCAATCAAAGCCTTAAGGCAACCTGTAATTTTGTTAAATCCATGGGCGTAGGTTTGCGTGGGGACCATGGGGACATGTCCTCACCGATATTTCGGGATGACAGCGATGTCCCACCAATCTCAAGTGGAGATCTTCTCACTGTGCGAGCTTTCACTGTGACCTTAGACAGATGAGGTCACTTTAGGCTTGGGGAGAGGAGGGTCAGCATTTGGTTTTGTGATAATTGGTCATGTATTCGCAGAGATCTTCACATTTTTGGCTTGCAACTGGGCTAAAGTTTGTTTATGGAGCATTAAAAAATAGTGAATATCTCCATTGGGAAATCGATAAACTAATATCTTATCGTTTGCATGTGATGTCTGTGTGTTTAATCACATGTCTGTGTGTTTTACTCAAAAGCAATCAGAAAATACAGTGCTTAACAAATGTATTAGACCACCACCCAGTATAAGGTTATTAACAGTGTATTTAACAGTCATTCTGTTTACCAAAATACCGTTTTATGTTTTTACTTGACCAAGAAAAAGGAATCTGGGGCTGGATCTGATGGACTGGCCAACGTCCAGACTTGAACCCCATTGAACAGATCTGGGATTTAGTGAAATCAAAATTTGATCAGACAAAGTCTCATCCAAAGCAAGTCTCTGGGAACAGCTACAAACTATTTGGAACTCAATAACAAGAGACTTTGCAAAACTATATACAGTAAAACCAATGTCAGCAAGAATGAAGCTGTTATCAGGGCCAAAGGTGACCAAAGAAAATATTGACATTTTAGGATATTATTTGTCTATTTTGTTATTCCAATTGGTTATTTTCTTGTTTTTGATATTTTACTAAGTTATTTATTTCTTGTTTTCGTGACAGGTCGTCTAATAAATTTGTTAAGCACTGTAGTTATGCTCTTTCCATGTTCTAGTTTTATTGTCAACAAAAAGTGTGAGATGAGGGAAGAGTGACATGCGCTGCCTGGGCCCTGAGTGCAGCAGTGCGGGGGAGGAGCCGCACAGGGAGAGATTCATGGATCATCAAAGAATTTTAGCCACATAAATGGGGTGGGTCTGTCGGTAAAATCTCTGAATTCAAGAAAAACTTTAGTGTCCCTCCCAATTTTGACACCAAACCTATTCCCTTTACACACATCAAATTTTACTGATCGCTACCTGTCTAAACCCATTTTTAAATTGATGTTCATTAGTAGTACAACAACATTGCTTCCAATAGAGCATTTGCTTATGAATTGCCCAAAAAAATTGCCACTCAAATGTAAACTAAATGATAAAATTTTTAGTGGCAATAATACTTAAAGTCTGTAAGTTTGCAAATGTGGAGAGAGAGAAATTTTAAAATCCCTTCTGATTGGACCTGAAAGCCCCTCCTCGATCTCTGTACACACGAAAGCTTGTCTCATTGGTCCACACAAATCCTGCAAGAGTCTGACTTGTTACTGAGATCTTCCTTTACACCAAAATTCAGGCACAGACGGTCAATTATACACATTCTATTAAAGCGAACACCTCTACATTTTCTACTCTTGCTCCCCAAGTTATTCCAAATTCTCAGGGAACAGAGTAGAAGCAGTAGTAGTAAAGGTAGACTGTCCTTTTCTACATTTTGCTTCTTCACACTTACTGAACCGTCCTTCGAGGTGAGCGTGTTTTTTATCTCGCAGTAATTAGTCTGCTGTCAGAAAGTCTCCGCGCAGGCTGAAACAACAGCGCGGCCCTGATAGTGTCGATGAGCTGATGGATGAGACTGTAACTGAAGCAGGCTGCACTCCTCTGAGGAAACCATGATTCATAACGGTCCACGCCGGGTCACAACGCAGAGAGCATTCCTGAGATGATTTCAAGGCAAGACAATGTGTTCGGAAAGAGAGAAGAGAGAGAAAGTAATATGTGTGGGATATATGAGCATTACCTCCTCCACCGACTGCACTGGACAGAGAAGGCTACATCCACATCCAATCATTCATATCAAAATTAATATAGTTTTAAGGCAAGACACGACAGGTGAAAAGGGAAAATATTTCAATTGTGTGATATAAATTTGAAACCTTTGCTTTGGTTTTATTTGGTTGATACTGTATATTCAATAATATTTTATATAAGATTTTTTCAGAGGGGATTTTGGATATCTTGTTTAGTTTTTGAATAAGCTAGTAATTGGTGTTTTTTTTTTTGGGTTCAAGCTGAATAAATCCGATAGGGAATTAGATATTGAAAATGAGGTCAGGAAAAAAAATACTGGAAAATGTGATGACTGTAGGTGCTAAAGTAAACCAAGGGTTTAAGACAAATGCGTTTTGTGAAAATGGCCCTTGAAGTTACAGTTTCCCATTTAAGCCAATGCAGATTTGAATCTATGCAACAAGCAAAAACCTTACTGTGAGGATTTGGGTTGGTATTGATTTCCAGGTGAAAATTTGGCCCACAAAATCTGAAAATAAATTGATTTGTGACTACAGTGTCTCCCCTTAAAGGAACTTATTTAAGTATAATGAATATTTGGGCATGTTCACTACTATTTGTAGTAATAGTTCAAAATACTTTTTTTTTTAAATTATTGGGTTTCCCCGGGACATCTTCAAATAGACGAGGGGTACTGCTACACACTCGTGAATGGCTGCAGTAAATCAGAATTTTCAGAACGAGTATTCGCAATGTCAAAGCAGTAGTTCCAGTTGTGAAGTAGTAGTAATTTAACAGACGTAAAGCAGTTCTAGTTGTAATTTATATTAGCATTTTAATTTTTTTTTTATTTTTTTATTTTTTTATTTATTTGAACAGGGACAGTGCACAATAAACATTAACCTCAGAAAGGAGAGATGCATTGTACCAGGTTGTAGCACGAGTGCTAATTTCCACTTGTAGTCCCTGGGCAGGCTGATGACAAATACAAATTACACATCAATATTAAAAATACTTTGCATTAATTTCCCCAATGATTAAAACAAATCACTACACACTTAAATGACATTGTGGGGACACGTTTGATTAGAAATAAGCCATTGTTTGTCTTGATGTAAAAAAGTGTGAACATGTGTGCATGTGATCAGCTCTGTTGGTAATATATTCCACTGTCTGATGGCCACACTTGAGAACGCCGAGCTGCCGAATGTTGTTTTACATTTTGGAATCCTGCATTCACCCCGAACAGTGGAGCGAGTAGCCCGAGATGAGGTTTCTGAGCTCAGCCAAATAAACCTTTTTAGAGGAGGAGCTGCAGTGCCATTGATTATCTTGAACAATAAACAGATAAATGAATGCACTTCTAAGGTTTATCTTTATTTTTTCTATTACTGTGTCAGCATCTGTTGAATCACCAGTGAAGCATTCAGCCCCAGTATTCGTTTATACTGTGAGTGTTTGTGAGAAAGACATGACCAATGCCTTGGCCGAGGCGTGTGGAAACACTGGACATTATGAAACCTTTCTGGACTCGTCAATGCCAGTGACAACACACAGTGGATCAAGTAAATGGAAATATTTCCCATAATATTTTGCATAACAGATTACTTTGAAAGGGCATTGGCATTAGTCACGGTTTCTGAAATAAATACCCTGTATTTGGACAGTTATTTTTATAAGAACATGATTATGTAGCTTTCAGGATTCAGGGCATAAACAATGAGTAAATATGTTTGGCATGTATGGCTTGTCCAATGCTGTTTGTTGGATTTTTACAATTTAAATTACACATATCATTTCATATTATTGATGACTAGGGTTGGGTACCACTGAATGTTAAAACATTTTTTTAGGTATTGATAGTTAAAAAACTGGTTCTGAAAAGCTGGTAATTCCCCCCCCCCTTTAGATAGTCAAGTTTTAATGCCTGGGTCCTGAGACTTGGTTGTTTTTATGGCTTTTATGGTTTCTGAACGAAAAAAGTAGCGTTCATGTACCGGACCATCTGACCAGACAATGCTCTGAGAAACCCCTGCAATCTGTGGAGCTCTTGAGGCAGAGAAACAATATTGTGGCCAGCTTTGCTGTTTTGGAAACTCTGCAGCAGCAGTTCATCAAGGTTTTTGGCTCATTTGAATAATTCTGCTGACAATGTGTTGGGATGAGAGACACATGCTTTTCCAGGCTGTTTTGTAACCTAGTTGTGTTTTTTTGTAACCTAGTAGTGGAATACAATTTGATTTGTCCTTCAGTAAATTCAGTATTTTGTAACAGCTGACATTTGTGATAGAAATTCCTTTGGATAAACTCACAAATTAACCCTGTCATGTCCTGTGTATTTCACCTCCGTACCATTTAGCAAAATGAAGTCCGTTCTCTCTCGCCCTGATCTGGAAAAAGTCATCCACACTCTCATCTTCTCCCACCTCGATTATTGCAATTCCCTCCTCTCTGGACTTGATAAGAAATCTCTTGCGCCTCAACCTTGTTCAAAACACAGCAGCCAGGTTTATCACTACTTTTAACAGATGTCAGCACATCACCACTTTCTTCACCTTTCTTCATCTTTCTTTTGAAGTGATTTATAAAATATTATATTATTATAAAGCCTAGGGACCAAAAATCATTAAGAAATAAACTCTGTTTCAAACAATTTCCATTTTCCATGTGTGCAGCTATGCAGTGGGGGATAACTCGTACCGCTCCATGAGGACCGAGAGAAAGGACCAGTGCATCCTCATTTCGGGAGAGAGCGGAGCTGGAAAAACTGAGGCGTCTAAGAAGATCCTGCAGTACTACGCTGTGACCTGTCCCGCCAGCGACAAGGTCCAAACCATCAAAGACCGGCTCCTGCAGTCCAACCCTGTCCTGGAGGTGAGCGGGAGGCGAAGATGCTGTACTTAAATGCAAATCTGATGTTGTCAAATACTTATGCCTGGTATGGTACATTTGGAAGATAATCACGCATGCAGGCTCGTACTTATACCACTCTTATCATTATTATTATAATTTTTTAGATTTATAGATGTATGTAGGTGCCACTTACGTTCACCTTTATTAACCTTTATTAGCCAAAGTCATTTAACAATTTCTCCTTTCACAGGCTTTTGGAAATGCCAAGACACTGAGGAACGACAACTCCAGTCGATTTGGAAAATACATGGACATCCAGTTTGACTTCAAGGTAAGTTTGTATGAAATGATATAAACAAAAAAGCACTCAAATGAAATGTAGTGAAATGATGTTCTATAGCAGGGGTTGCGATTATTGATTGTTCCTTTGGCAATTTACAAAGTATAATCAGTGCAACTAAACTGCAAAAACGTACTACATTTTTATATTAAATATACAGAAAAATTACCAAAAAAGCAAATTACTATAAATAAAAGTTTAAATTTATATCTTTTTGGGTGGAGACTTGTCATGATGCGTTAAAAGTGGGTCCTGAAGCTTCACCAGTTGAGAACCACTGTCCTATAGGGCTGCTAAAAACTAGCGCTATCGTTATTATTGCAACATTTTACTAGTTTTAGCTCTGTATGTTCCATTCAATTTAAATACTCATCGTAAGTTATTTGGTTTTAGGAAATTGTGTCAAAACAAGACTTAAAGGACACTAAATCTGGACCAAAACAAGGCTAAAATGGGGGAAATTATAACTAAAACTGGTTCGGTATAGAATATAGTCTCAATTTAAATGTCATTTTTCCACTTTCAATGAGTATTCAAATATTTTTTACATCACTCACCACTCACACACACATTAGTCATAAACCAGTCCACAAAGACACTGGAGTATTGGCACTTCTGTCTGCTGAAGGATAGTTGTTGTGAATTATCCTGTATGCACCTTTGATTGGAGTCCATTTTAGTAAGCAGTAGTTGCTGAAGAAGTTCTAGTGAAATTCTTCATTATTAAACACCCTTTTAATTTTCACACAATCAACAATTCAGCTCCTTCCTTAGAACTCACCTAACGTCTTTTTCCTTTGCCCCGTGGGCAGGGAGCACCCGTGGGAGGACACATCATCAACTACCTCCTGGAGAAGTCCCGGGTCGTGCACCAAAACCACGGAGAGAGGAACTTCCACATCTTCTACCAGCTCATCGAGGGAGGAGAGGAGGACCTACTCCGAAGGCTGGGGCTGGAGCGAAACTCGCAGCAGTATCAGTATCTCGTCAAAGTGAGTGACTGCAGCTAAACACAAACGGGCTTAAACAGGCAAATGGGAAAGTGCCCTCCCATTGAAATAATAATTGCATGGCCATCAAGAAAAAAGAGGTTAGCTGACAATCTGAAATATACTGACAAACTAGGTGTCTATTCATTAATGGACTTTTTTTGGCAGACATTTTGTTTTCAAACATTCTGGCTATCGCACCTTTGGGATGTGTTTGTGGGTAGATATGGAAGATTTTTTGTGTCGTCACTTTGTGAATTTTAAATGTCTTTGAATTTCACGCTTTTAATTTTTTAAACATTGAAAAACTATCTTTGAATTTTTTTGTCTCCAAACTTCAGTCACAAAATTTACATTATATTACATTCAAAATGAAAATTTCACCTTTTAAATATTTGTTTTATTGTTTTTCAATCCACCAAATACAACTGACTGAATTCAAAGTGTAAAATTCACAGTAGAAAAAAATTCAAATAGAAAAATTCGCCCTTAAAAAAATCAATGTAAAAAAATTCATGCTTTTAAATTCAACAGCAGAAATTCAGAGTGTGGAATTCGCAGTGAAAAAAATTGCAGTCAAGTTCCTGGACATCAAGACCTGAGCAATCGATCCTGGAGACTGAAAAGGACAGATACAAGATGTTTCCTATTGGTCGATGTCTTCTGTGGGCAGGATTAACAAATGAGGAGGACAGAGTTCAGTCAAATCTGAACATTTTGATTGGTCCTTGTACAGTTTCCTGTTGAACCAGAGGTTGG
The DNA here is from genome assembly GCA_900303255.1 of Lesueurigobius sanzi. Taxonomy (NCBI): domain Eukaryota; kingdom Metazoa; phylum Chordata; class Actinopteri; order Gobiiformes; family Gobiidae; genus Lesueurigobius; species Lesueurigobius sanzi. The sequence goes on from OMNZ01017358.1 coordinate 17,719, forward strand.
TTTTGATTCACTCTGGATCGATTGCTCAGGTCTTCATGTCCAGGAACTTTACTGCGAAATTTTTCACTGCGAATTTCTTCTGTTGAATTTAAGAGCTTGATTTTTTTTTTGCATTGAATATTTTATGGGTGAATTTTTCTATTTGAATTTTTGTTACTTCGAATTTTATACTCTGAATTTAGACTGTTGTATTTGATGTGTTGAAAAATAATAAAGCAAATATTTAAAAGGTGACATTTTCATTTCAAATGTAAAACACTGAACTGAAAATAGTGTGACTGAGGTTTGGAGACAAAAAAATTCAAAGCGTAAAATTCAAAGACAATTAAAATTCACAATGTGACGACACAAAAAATCTTCCATAGTAGAGGTTCAGAAAATTGTTAGAGTTGGGACTTGATCTCATAATGCTGAGGCCAGAGCAGGGTCATGACGCACATTGTACATACAACACGTTTTTGTCACAGTTACAACAGATTTGATTATTCTGCATCACATGCTACAGGCAAAGAAATGGCACTTTGTTAAAAATGTGTTTTAATTATCCACAAACAATACACAATTTAAAAGCTCTAATTTAATGAATAATTGCTGAAATTGCATTGCTTTCATTACAAGAAAATACAGTACAAGTGATCTGGAGATCCTTTTTGAACTAATCATTTTAGCTGAATATTTTTAGCAACTCATCAGAGGCTTTAAAGACTCTTGAGATAGTGGTTGCCAACCTCTGCTCTAGGACATGTCTGCAGCCCCCCATTGCTCCTGGCAGGGGCAGGTCGCCCTACAAAGACAATCAGGTCTATAAAAAGAGTACCAGTCAAAAGGAGGCACTTTTTATTTATTGTTTTCTCTTTATTTTCAACACTATTTAAATTGTATGATCCTCATTGAAGGCATTAAATCACGAATGCATGTAATTATGTAAGAAACAAAAAAGGGTAAACTTACTTCATTTTAGATGCTTCAGATTGGCACCTTTATTGGGTCAGGAAGGGTTTGACTTGACTTGTGTGAAGTTTGTGCAATCAGGAGTAAAATAATCAAAGTCAAAAAATACGTCCGAGGCACTCTGTTTTGTGAACAAAGGTTAAAAGTCCTTTCTTACAACAATGGACAGCCTACGCCACAGAGTGACTTCCTGATGCTGTAATGTATGCCCAGTCTTTGAAGAACACCTGTTTTTAGCCTTTTCACACAGTCCCTCTGAAGCACTCATGTTTTCTCTCTTTTGAACTGGCACCTTTTATTCTTGCCATTTTCTTAATGAGCTTCATAAGGAGTGAAATAGTTTTCAACGGTCTGTGAAGTGAAAACTATTACATATCTGTGTCTACATGAAGCTCATTGAGAAAATGTCAAAAGTGCATAGCAGTTCAAAGTGATTTTGAAGAATCTATTTCAACCTTTTTGTGTTTAATATAATCCCATATATTCATAACCAAACTTTTGATTGGTACTGTACAGAAAATATATTCACCCTAAAATACTATGAAACAGTTTTTACACCATTACAATGCTCCTCCTACAGTCTAAGCTAAGGCTCTGCTAATGTGCTTTTGCCCGACACAATCCCTGTTCAGTCCTGGCCCCAGTGGGAGTCCTGGTCTCTCAGTCAGATCCTTTTCCCTTAGGGGCCGAGCGCTGCCTTCAGGCTCCCTCTGAAAACACAGCTTCACCAACACACTCCAACTGTTCCCACACCAGGGCCACACTTCACAGTTCACACGTGTGTCAACAGCCCTTTACATGTCGCTGCTGTTTATGGGACCTGCTACATGTGTTAACCTCTTAAACCCCATAGGACCCAAATTGGGCACTAAAATCTCTCTCCTTCCTCTCCCTCTGTCTCTTTCCTTCCTCTCTTTATCCTCCCCCTCTCTCTTCTTCCTCTCTCCCTCTTTCCTTCCTCTCCCTCTCTCCTTCCCCTCTCTCTGTCTCTTTCCTTCCCCAGGACCCAAATTGGGCCTGTTGGGGTTTAAGAGGTTAATGCCTGAGGACTATGTACATTACCACTATCACAGTCCTGGTCACCTCACGCAAATCGTTACATTACATTTGCTTGTTTATTTTCAGGGGAATTGTCCAAAAGTGAGCTCCATCAATGACCGCAGTGAGTGGAAAGTGGTGAAGAAAGCCCTGACTGTGATTGGCTTCAATGAGGATGAAATTGAGGTGAGTGCTTTGCAAATAGTAGCATCAAATGGATTACACACTTGCTCACCGGTAGAGTAGGTTCCTATGTGACTGGTGCATGAAATGTGTGAAGTTGACACTGAAGACGAGACACTGCAGGTGAATAGGGGAAAATGAAACGTTTGACGTGGATTACTGACATAAATATGAGAAAGAAATGTATTGCAAGTTTTCTGTCGTTTTAAGTTTTCAAATACAAATAAGGCATTTTATGTGTCAAAATTTCCCAAATTGCCTATAGTTTAGCAATAAAATCTAGATAATGGACAGAGGCTGGTTGAAATGTATTATTTTATTTTGTTGATATACTGTATTAGTTACAATGATTATTTCAGACGAGATTTTGGATGATTTGAATTTGTTTTTTGGAGTTCAAAACTCAATGAATCAGGCTAGCAAATACATTTTACTAAATTTATTTATTTATTTATTTGACAGGGACAATGCAGACAGACATAGTTACAAAACACAGTTTGCAGCTGATGTGATGCACAAAGAGTTTATAGCTATTGCTAATTCACAACTCCATTCCCTGTTGGGCCTTTCTACACAATGAATTACAGTTCATTACAAACCTAGACTCATTCGTCCTCACACAAACATTCCTAAAACTCCCTCATACACTCACACTATCACACGCCTAGTAATATTGAAAATCCTTCTGAACAAACCTTCAAAACATTGTGTGACGTACAAGACTGGAAAATTTGTAGTCTGTATGTGGGACTAAAGTGGAGATGTTGTCGCCACAATGTGAGAAAAGGGCATTTTGAGAAAATTGACATTTTTTTGTAAGTTCCTATATAGTTCTATGGAGAAATGTTGACTCAGTGCAATAATTACACTCCTTATTGTAAAGATTAGGTAATTTATTTGTTTCCCGTTGAAAGTTTATATGTTAAGAGAGCAAACTAACCCAAAATCTAAAAACACTTACCAATAGAATCAGCATAAAACATTCAACTGTATTAGCCATTGTAAGCTGCATAGATTTGTGTGTGCGAGATAGGGATGAAACTACTAGATTAAAACATAATCCTTGTTGTAAAATAATAAAATTTCCCCCTCGTCTCTATCTGAAACTTGACTAATCCTCTTTGCAGTCTGTTTTTTGTTGTATTCCTGGCAGATCTCAAACTTTTTAGCATCCATTTCCGGCCTTAAACCTTCCCAATGACAGCGCGGACTACATTATGCCCCCAGTGTTTGGATAGCGCTGCTTCCTCTCAGCGTCTGCGAATACATTCAGAGTATATCTGTGGTCGTTATTATACAGTGAGAAGTTATTTGTGCGCAGCGTGGGAGTCTCTCGTGTTCTAAAACTCTGGGCTCAGCTCCAGACCTCTATAGATCTCCTGCTGCTTGGGAAAGGCAGGTGTGAGCTCCGCTTTAGACTATATGGTTATGTAATACAGTATTTTATGGTTCATGAAGCCATATCAACTGCCAAGAAATGCATAAAGATAACGAGGACCTGTCTAACTTAATCATTGCAACTTAGTCCATTCAGTAATAAGTTTTACTTAGTGTTGGGTTGTTTGGTTACAAGCAAGTAGCAACATTTTTTTAAATATGAAGAAATAAACATTCGTGAACTTCATTTTGTGTTGGTAAATGTCTGAAGTAGAAGATTGTTCACCTCTGAAATATACGTTTTATTGTTAAAACATAACTCATCTTCAAAAAAAAAAAAAGCTGAGCCAGGGCAAAAAAATGACTAAATAAGACTAAATAAGGACTGAATCAGGACTAAATCAGGACTAAGCCAGGACTAAATCAGCACTAAACGAGGACTAAAGCAGAGCTAATGGTCCCGAACTCTGCCAGGACTAACCAAGACCTACATCGAGCCAAACAAGGCCATAACCAGAACTCCACCTCAACTAAAGCAATGGAATTATTTACTCTTAAAGTTATATTTATCACCTTCCTTCACTTTTCCATCATTCCATTGTTGTTTTTTTTTTCTTGTCAGGAGCTTCTGAACATCATTGCCAGTGTGCTCCACCTGGGGAACGTGCAATACGGCGGAGAGGACGGCACGGCCTGCATCACCGCGGATACGCAAATCAAGTACCTGTCCCGGGTAAGACGCTGTCCAAACTGGTGTGTGAACTAGTCTAACAAGCTACGAGGTAATGTATTTTTATTCAAGAGGATGTCTGAATGTAGAAGTCCGTGAGATTGCAAAATGAGGAGTGAGAAATTTTAAAAGTAAACAATCTAGCTCAGAGGAAAACTCCTGGAGAATCTGTTCAGTTGATGAGATAAGCAAAGAGAAGCACTTATATAATTATTTTATATAAGTTAATTTACATCAAAGTTCATGCCCAAGCATCACATTTCATGCTGTGACATTTGTAATACATTTAAACTTATGGACTATCGATTACGTTTTTTGAACTTTTTTATCTGATGCCTTTCTATAAGACTTTATTTAAGCAGTATTAAATACTTACAATATAAATAATATAATTAAATCTATTCTGATTCGTCTGCACCGTTTCTCATGCATCTAATGTTTTGAATGGTTGTGGCGTGTGCTAACTGCGCCTCTCTCTCTGCAGTTGTGGGGAGTGAACGGAGCAGTGCTGACAGAGGCTCTTACGCACAAGAAGATAAACGCCAAGGGAGAGGAGGTAGGCTGGCACACTGTTGCATTGTGGGTGATAAGTGCTTGTGCTTCTGAGTCATGTCTGCTGCCGCCTTAATTATATTGTAGCGGTTGTAGGATTAATGTTATGACTGGCTTCACTGGACTAAACCAGGACTGAACCGAGACTGGCATGGCTTGTATGCACAGCTGTGGAAAGGGAAACTGGGACTAGAGGTCAAAATCAGGGCTAAACAAGAGTAACATAATACTGTGTAGTGTGTTCTCTTCTTCTACCCAAAGCTGGTGTCATGTACAGTAGGTTAGGGCTAAAACAGGATTAAACCAGGTAGAAACCACATTTTTCAAAGCAGCTTGTTACAGGTCCTAAAACTTTTTTTACAACAATGGAAAAGGGAGGAAAAAATGTGAACTGTTCCGCACAACATCACTAATGCATGACTAACATTCAAATTCTTTGCAATGATTTTTAGGCGTTTAGCTAATTTCACAACTTTCATGGTCAATTTTCAGGGTCACTATTAGGGCTTGGTACCATTAAACAATACCATTATGCTATCGAAAAACATCTTTAGGTGCTAATGGTATCGAAAATATATTTTCCTTTGGGTCCTGATACGGCACTAAAGAAAGTTATGTGGTGGTTTCAGCTCAAATAAATTATAAAATAATGAAAGAAATTGTCTTTTATGGAATAAATTAGCCTTACTTTTTTGTTTTATGGTTCTAGATGACAAATAATTTAGTATAGGTATCTATATATAAAGTATTGTTCAGGTACCTGTATCGTTAAAGTACTGGTGTCGAACAGAATTTAACAATACCCAGCCCTAGTTACAATCTGCTAACAAAACTAGCCTGCAAGCTCACAATCATTAAAAAATACAAACAATTATCAATGAGATGAGATAAAAACTTTACTTTATAGTGACATGGATTTTTTTTTTCCACAAACCACTGCATATCAAATTTACTGAAGGAGAACAAAACAGATTTCATTTCAGGTGCAGGGCCTTTACAGCTATTGTCAATTTCCTGCCAAAACTAGCACCAAACAAGATGCATAATGTGAAAACTAGGACTAAACCAGAAATAAACTGAAACTGAACTAGCTCTGAACATGGTACACTCATGGATCAGGTGTGAAAACCACTAACTAAATCACTATGGTCAGAACTTTGCGAAAACAAACCATAGAATCTCATAATGAATGCATAAATAATAACTAAAAGTGCAACTACACCAGGATTAAACCACAACTGAATGGACGTTAATGCTGCTGAATTAAAAGGTCCTGTTGACGTTTACAGTTGGTGAGCCCTCTGAACCTGGAGCAGGCCTCTTCAGCCCGGGACGCTCTCTCTAAAGCGGTGTATGGACGCACCTTCACCTGGCTGGTCAACAAGATCAACGCCTCACTGGCTTATATGGTAAAAACAGAGGCACTACTTTACTCTCAACAATAAATGTGTAATAGGCTGCGTTCATGTTCTACTAGTTGGTGTCGTAATGAACTGGCCAATAATAATCTATGGGATAAATGGGAAAGAAAAATTGACATTTGGTAGTGATAGGATTCAAATGTTTTTGAATATTGTCATATGTGCCAACAGAGAAGACATTGAACTTTGTGACAGTTTTTATTAGATACATTTATGCCCATGATTTACAGAGATATTAGCCATTAAAAAGCATTACCATACTTACCACCATGGAATTTTCAGCCTCAAACCACCTCAATTTATATGAGGCTTTAGGCCCATCAACTTAATCCTATGACAGAAGTCTGAAGTTACCAATATACATACATTACATACCCATATTTATTGCTATGGGTAACTTCAACACAGTATTTTGCTATAACACAGCGCTCTCTTGTGGCCAATACTATAAACCACCTTTTCCAAAGTCTGGAGTGTGGTGGCCCCTTTTATCCTTCTGAAGAGCTCACTGGGCCCCACAATTTGTCATGTTTTACAGCCTAAAAATACACATATAATAATAAATAGCTCTCTGACTGTGGGGTAAAATTTTACAAATACTTAAATATGTGTCTAAATGTATCTATCAAACTTTATTCTTTTCAGTGTACTATACCTCCTCAATGCATGTGATATGGGGAAAAGTACTTTGGTCACATTTTGGGTGTGAAATGATTATTGTGTGTATTTTAGGACGACTCAAGCAAGCACTACTCTGTGATCGGTCTGCTGGACATCTATGGATTTGAGGTTTTCCAACACAACAGGTAAGTCATTTGCATATTCACAGTTTTGTCCGTACAAGCGAATGCGTCACAGTAATCAATACACAATTTCTAAGCGTGTTCTATGTTGTAAACTTTTTTGTTTTTGTTTCCTAGTTTTGAGCAGTTCTGTATAAACTACTGTAATGAGAAGCTCCAGCAGCTGTTCATTGAGCTCACACTGAAGTCGGAGCAGGACGAGTACGAGGCTGAGGGCATCACGGTAAGACATGGGTTACAATTATTACTGATTTGTTTTGTTCTTACTAAGAGTTGGTAAAAGGCTGGTGAGGTTGATTCTGTCATACTGAAGCGCCCCCTTGTGGACGTTACAGCACATTACCCCATTATTAGATTAAAATGTAGTAAGTACAATTGAAGTTTAATTTGTCAGACCCAAAAGACATGCTTCATTGATTAATGTGTAAGTCCTATTTTATAATAGATTATTTCTTAAGTTCATATATATAATAGAATGATAAACATTTTATGTGGTTTGGAAATTATAAATAGACTTTGAAATAAGTCACTATTTAAAAACAGTTTCAAGTAGACTGTTGTGTGTAATCTGCATTGTTCTACGGAATAAGTTTATACGCTTATTAAAGGTATTAAGAATTTTATTGTTATTATAAATATTAGTGTGATAAAATGTCATGTAAAATGCTATTTTAGAATGGAACCCAGGAAGGACTAGCTGAAGGCATGAGCTCTCAGCTGATCCATATCATAAATAAACAAACACAATTGTACATTTAATTTCCTTACGGCATCATACAAAACTTGTGTTTGAAAACGTAAATAGATCAAAACAGCTTATGCAAACAGGCACATTTTCCGATTGTTATCGTAATGATCCCTTCTTCACCAAGTTTGTTTTGCATTAGGAGACAATGTGCTGTTGTGCTGAAGTGAATGCAGAACAAACTCATTGTGGGAGAGACTTTCAGTTAGCTTCATAAAAAGTCCATTATCGTTTGACATGAAAACTGTGGGCAGAGCTTTGTGTCGACAAGACTCTGTGCAAATGATGCGGCCGCTCACGCTAACGCAGCTGCGACATGTGTGTGCTTTACGTACTCACAAGTGGGTGAGGGCCGGGATTCCTCACATTGTGTACGCACCACGTACAATACATAAATGTATCTGTATAAAAATATGCATGTGCTTTTTTTGAGTGTAAACTATGCGTTGAATTTGTGTGTGTTGTTTCCAGTGGGAGCCAGTTCAGTACTTCAACAACAAGATCATCTGTGACCTGGTGGAGGAGAAGTTCAAAGGCATCATCTCTATTCTGGTGAGAAAAAACATTGTTAGAAGTCAGTCAATTAAAAAAGGACTCTAAAACAGCTGTGTAGTAAAGGTTCTGTGCCCCATAAATTAAAGCAAAATAACAAATATACTCAGTCGACTCTGTGCATAGTGTTCGAGTCAAGCTGACGCTACTTCCACCTCGTATTAACATAGCATTAGCATAGCCTACTGACCCTCGTAGTTGTGATTGTAACTCGATACATAAATAACCATCAACAATGCCCACAAGATGGTTAACTCGCTTTCTCTTGCTACAATAAGCAAGAGGGAAAAGGAGTTCAAACTGTATGCATCGAGTTACATCCACAACTACGAGGGTAAGTAGGCTATGCTAATGCTATGCTATGTTAACACTGGAACCGGAAATTAAGGTGACGTTTGTGGAGGTAGCACTAGCACTAGACTGTTATGCACGAGTCAATTACAAGTACAAGTACAAGTACAATTAAAAGGCACATTTTGGAACTTTTTATGCAAAAAAAACTTGATATTGATGCATATTGGCCCAGTGGCTGTATGTGTTGTTAGCATGGCGCCTTTACTTCTCATCACAGCGGCCTTTATGACACTCCAGGATGCGTGTTTTTTTTTTAGGATTTCTGAAAAAAATTATAGTAATAGTTGTATTTCAGCGCAATTTTAGTCACATCTTATCCCCTTCCTTTGCATTAAAAACAAATTAATGGAAAGGATGAAATTGTCCAGTTAAATCCAGTTATATCTTCACTGTAATATTATTAGTGACACAAATATCATAAAACCAAAGTGTGCCTTTTCTTTGGCCTACATCACATCCACAGGTCAAGAGTCTAAGTCAAAAGGTATTTCCCCAGTTTCAGCACAAGTTCAACATCAGTGAGACCCTGTTGCGGTCATATGTCTCCTTATTCCACACTCTTAACCAAGCTACGTTTACAACCACCACAACATTTCCTCTCAGTTCATTATGATATTGGTCAGTGTTGACATACAGTATCCCTCTTAGACTGTTTTGTTTGCCTTTAGTGTCTTTAGAAGACACTGATATGGACAGTCTACACAAACCCTGAATCAGTTACAAGGAATCTTCTGTAGAGTTAATCAGTCACAGATAGCTTTTATTGCTAAAGATTGCGGTCTTCTGATTCAGGACGAGGAGTGTCTGAGGCCTGGAGATGCCAGTGACATCACCTTTTTGGAGAAACTGGAGGACACAGTGGGAGGACATGCACATTTTGTCACGTAAGATTAGTTCATTTAAACCATCTCAACAGAAATCTTAGCTTTTATTTGTCAAGTAGAAAAAACTATTTCTAATTTTCTTCAATGTGTTTATACTTTATATAGGCACAAGCTGGCTGATGGAAAGACCCGGAAGGTAATGGGTCGCGATGAGTTTCGATTGCTGCACTACGCCGGAGAGGTCAACTACAACGTCAATGGTGAGGACGAGTACAATGTGAACGGGCCTTGTTTGGGTTTGGACTGGAACCAGCTCGGTCAATAACAGTGAAATCAAATCTCTCATGACCCACTTATGAGTTTTGGCTTGTACTATTTTCGTAGAGCAACTTGTTGTTGGTCCAACCACACACACTTAAGGACAGACATGAGGACACACATACACACACATGAGGAGTCCCACCACAGATCATGGCATGAGAGAAAGCTTTTATTGAGCCGTAACTCCTCAGACCAACAATCTGACTGAAAATCCTCTAGTGTGTGGCCAGCTTTAGGTAATTTGAGTTTGGTGTTTTCTGGTTTAGGCATGGTTTACACTGAATTTGGACCATATTAAATCAAGTTTTAGGTTTGTTTTAGACCATTTTAGACCCATTTTTGTCGTGATCTAGTGTATGTGAAAGGTGATACTTGGTGTGATAAATTTCAGAGATACTGTAGCTGACGAACCTGACTGTTACTAAAAACATGTTTGTGAAGGCTCTCAGTCATCCAGGAAATCTTCATTATAGTGGGGCTTAAATCACTGACTGGACTGGGTTGATTAAGTTGAGGATGTTCCGCTTTTATCAACAGCAGCTTCTGGCTTCTAGCTCTTCTGGTCAGAGTGTGAGTCTGAGTGCGAAACATCCTCAACTTAATCAACCCAGTCCAGTCGATCATTTAAGTCCCACTACTATTATAACAACATATTCTTTGGTGGAAAAAAATGTTTTTGTCTTTCATTTGTACAGTTTTTGAATAAAATGTTTTAATGTCATTTCAAACTCATATTCTCCCCTAGGCTTTTTGGACAAGAACAATGACCTGCTCTTTAGGAACCTTAAAGAGGCAAGTAACAAAAAGACCCAAATATTAACTACATTTTTTAAGGGATTTAACTAGAAGCAAACTAAAACTGTCCTCTTGTTATGTCCAGGTCATGTGTATGTCCGAGAACAAGATCCTAAACCAGTGCTTCGACCGAGAGGAGCTGAGTGACAAGAAACGCCCCGATACGGTGGGATATTTACTGTTTGTATGAAGTAAACCAAGTAGTAGTAATACCCCTAACCCTAAAGATCTGTGGTTAAACCCACTCTTCTGCCATTGTGTCCTTGAGCAAGACACGTCATGCACATTACATTGTTTCATTTGCTTCCTCTGCCATTCCCCTCCAAATATCAGCCTTTTCTCAAGACACCTCTTTATTATTTTTGTATCCTCCCGCTTCTATGTCCCAGCATGTTTTCCCACACTGCAACAAACGCTGGTGTGTTACCCTGTCCCGTACCGGCTGTGGGCGGTCCCAAAGGGGAATCTCCTCCGGCTCCTACTCCGCCAGGAATGCCCCATCGACGCAGTGACACAGTAGAATACCCCACTGTCCCGCACCAATCTCCCATTCTCTCACAGTCGACCCAGTGTTCAGACCTGTGCGATCACTGCTCGCCACGGCTTCTTCGCCCCATTAACATCGCCCCATTCGTTTTTGCAGCTTGTCTTGTCATACATCCAAGTCTCGCCCCTTTCTAAACCTTTCCCAACTAACTATTTTTTACATTTTCTTCCCCATTGTGTCTGCGCGTATAGGCAGCCACCCAGTTCAAAGCAAGTCTGGCGAAGTTAATGGAGATCCTCATGTCTAAGGAGCCTTCGTATGTGCGCTGCATCAAGCCCAATGACTCCAAACAAGCAGGTAACAATACTTTTCTTATTTTGTTTCCAAATACATAAAGAAACATCGGTTAGGTCATTTGATTTTTGATATTTTTAAAGACTGATTTGGCATAGGTCGTCATGTCATACTGTACTTAAATGCAAGATGATCTGTGTAACGTAGCCCTGACTTTTCATCTAGTCTTGAAGGTTTGTGGATCTGTATCAGTATTATGATTCAGAAAAGTGCAGCAGTTGTGAGTTTTGTGGATAGATTGAAGCAAAGATTAAAACTAGATTTAAACTAAGTGGTTGGGGTAAGATTAAGGTTACTTTCCCTTTCGGTGTAAATTTGCATGAAGTTGTCAAGGTGATTTAAAATGTTCTTGTAAGCTCAACAGCTTAACCAAATGTTTGAAACCGCAGCATCTTAATCACTTTCCTGGTTAATGTTAAATGCTCTTAACTTACTGTATAGCCCTTTTGCACCTACATTAGGCACTCAAAGCTCTTCATATAACATCTTGTGGATGTTGCAACGTCGAATTCCAGTAGTCCGAACAGTATGACCAGCTTTTGCAAATCTAGCTTCATGCTTTCAACTTTTTTTCTGCTTGTTGATGTCAAAGGTGATGTAGAATATGAATTACAATTAGATAAAGAAACAGTTGCTTTTTGTGTTCTGGGTCTTGACAATTTGCTGAACATCTCTTGCCGCTCTAAACCCGCTTTCACTCTGTCTAATAAAGCCAAGCCAAAAATACTTAAGGGTCACTGCAGGCAAAATATATATTTTTTCTTTCAATTTTCAGGTTTTGAGCCAGTTTGCGCTCTTAACTTTCACCTGGAAACAAATAAAAGACCTAATATTTAATGAGTGCACTGATTTGACATTTCTCCATAGAACTATATGGGAAATTGTAACTTCAATGACCAATTCAGGAGCTCCTACAGAGTCCAAACTTTACAATTTAACAATATTTTGCAGGTTTATTCAGAGGGATTTTTCAATATTTAATTCCTAGCCTGATTTATCGAGCTTTGAACCCCAAAAAATGAGGCGAAATTTGAATTTTTACAGATTCATTCAATAATAAAAGTTTATTAAAAAACTATACAAGAATCCCCTCTGAACAAATCTTTGTAACTAATATATCAACAAAATAATACCATAGATTTTAACTTGACTCTATCCATTATTTAGATTCTGTTGCCAAAAATATAGTCAGTTTTATGCATAAAATATTATGATATATTATTTTCATATCAAAAACACTGAATGACAGAAAACTTCTAATATATTTTTTCTCATATTTATGCCAAAAGTTTCATTGATATCACTCAATGACTCCCTTTTCACCTGCAGTGTTTTCAATGTTCTGTATCAGAATTGTATTTATTTATTCATATTTACCTAAAACCGAATCTAAATGAAAAGTTCATCATTGGCGCATATACACTACACTGGCCCTCTCTCTCCATGCTCTCCACCACTGCTTGTCGCTGTGTATCTGTCTGTAATTGTGCTCTTTATTGGAGTGGCCTTTGTTTGTCTCCACAGTCATCCTTTTGTTCTTATTCGACACTGTTTTCTCTGTGTCACCTCCTACTGCTGCAGCTGAGCTTTTACTGCCTCAACGCGGTGCATTTCGCGCCCCACACACGTTACATACTTGCCAGCTGACTAACATGACACCCCTCTGTGCCCCCCTCCCCTCCTCCTCCCGTCCGTGCGTGTGTCCCAGGGCGGTTTGACGAGGTCCTGATCCGGCACCAGGTCAAGTATCTGGGGCTGATGGAGAATCTGAGAGTGAGGAGAGCAGGGTTTGCCTATAGGAGGCGCTATGAGGTCTTCCTGCAGAGGTGAGCGCTACTGACACACGCACAATCAATTTATCCCATTACTATTCATCTTGTCCTAACATTTAGCCTTTTAAGCCCTAACGTCCCCATTTTTGGGGACTTGCCACTTTTAGAGACAATCCTTGTTTATTTTAATCTATTTTTTTTAAATGTGTTCACAAATTTTATTTTTTTTTGGGGGGGGGACTGTATTTTATAACCAAATACTGTATATAAATAGGATCCAACATTTTCAATTTCATTGAAATATTACAATTTTGAATTGTTTTGGCCAAATTGTGCCCTACTTATTACAATGGGATTCCGCCTAGACTATTTTAAATCAAACCTCAATAACTTGTTCAATTATTTATTGTTACAGAGATAAACAGTTGGTTAAAAGTCAATAATTAGCTGTAGTTACTATTGTTTATGTTTATTTTCTTCTTCACAATATAAACAAGCTGCTGACCTGCTATAATGTGGGTTTCTTTTTAGGCAGAATTCATATTTTCTGTCTTTCAACCTCAATTACTCAGGCCCACTGTGATTTTCTTGAAAATGTTCACATCTACAGTCTCCCCATAGACATTCATATCATATGAGAGCAATATGAACATTTTAGACATTTTACAAGCTGTTAAAGCCTTCAGAGCATGAGTATATGTATACCACATTCAGAAAAACAGCCACGGGCTTAAGAGGTTAAAAACAGAATGGAAGAAAAAAAAGTGTAACAATGAATCTTTGTAGGCTGCAGTGGCTCCCATGTTCATAGTAATAACTTTGGTTTCAGATACAAGTCCCTGTGTCCGGAGACGTGGCCGAACTGGCAGGGCAAACAGTCCGATGGAGTGGCCACTCTGGTCAAACACCTGGGATACAAACCTGAGGAGTACAAGATGGGCAGGTCAGCAGCTCATCATTACTCTCATTAGAAGGCATACACTGCAAAACGTACATTTATAGATTAGTTTAACTGACTCAAATTCTGAATATTTATCTAGATTTGAGATGTTTTGACTAGTTTAAGTTTGTCGCTCATTTGTCTAATATTATTTCACTTCTAAATGGATGTTCCTGACTTCTTTCCATACATTATGTCTTATTCCAAGTTAATTTTCTTGCTAGTGAGGTAAGAAAATTAGTCTTGTCCTATTGGCACTTTTATTTCTCTATTTCAAGTGAGACTGCTTTACAATCTGTCAGAAATGTCCTAAATAATGCCCAGTTCATCTAGAAGACACTAGTAAATATGTCTAATCTAAATCAAATAATTTAAACCCACAGGAACTTTAAAAGATTTCCTTAAACAATGTGAAATGAGAAGAAATCTGCGTTGTTGTTGTTTTTTTTTTTTTAAATCAATCTTTTAAAGTTTCTATACAAATTTGATCCTTGACAAGCATCTGGTTGAATATAGCTTTTTACATCCAGTGCAGCACTCCCACTCATTTTTTTATTTTATTTTTTGGTTGTGTATTACAGGCTGGTGGTGTTATAGTAAATAGATCATTCTAAAAGTTCAGATAGTGGTTATAGTTAAGCTGTGCATTTTATTTGGTATTTGATTGATTTATTTGATATTTTTAGATCAAAAATCTTCATCCGTTTCCCAAAAACCTTGTTCGCCACTGAGGAGGCACTAGAGACCAGGAAACACAGCATTGGTGAGTTTTTTTTATATACCATAGTACTAAAACCAGTTTACGTTGTATTTGTTTTGTATGTTGATAATGGTAATCCTCGTTTACACCTTCAGCCACTAAGCTCCAGGCCGGATGGAGAGGCTACTACCAGAAGTCAAAGTACCAGAAACTCAGAAATGCAGGTGAGAAATCTTCCTGTTTTTACAGTTCATATAGTGTTTAAGTATATTAATGTTTTGTGTTGTCTTTAGCTATTGTGTTCCAGGCCTGTTGGAAAGGGATCTTGGCTCGGAGGAGAGCCCAGCGCAGGAGACAGGCAGCTGATACCATCCGCAGGTAAGAAAATCTTGAGTCAGAATATGAAAAATCTGTTTATTTTGTGATTTACTATCAATGTAATGTTTATGTAAATAGTGTGTGCATTTATGTGGCACTGTAGTTGAACTTTCCTTCATATTCAGCCATCTAATCCCTTTCACGAGCTTCCTCATATTGTTTTAACAGTTTTATATTTACTAATTCTTTCCAGGTTCATCAAAGGCTTCATCTACCGCCACAAGGAGCGCTGTCCTGAGAACGAGTACTTCCTGGATTATGTGCGTTACTCGTTCCTCATGAACCTCAGGAGGAACTTGCCCAAGAACGTCCTGGACAAGAGCTGGCCCACACCGCCAGCCGCACTCGTGGAGGTGCTTACACTAAACATATATAAGCCTTCTTTGATATTTGTATAATATACCCCCTTAGCATTTTTCAGTCTAGATATATTATATCTAGACTGAAAAATGTTAAGGGGAGAAAAATCTTGATAAATGACAATAATTTCTTGATGTTTGCTCATGGTAGTATATTCTTTTTGACCAAATATGGGAAAGCTTTTAGGGTTTTTGCACTTGTGAATTGACCACTGGCATGGATAGATTAAATGGATGAAACAAATTAACTTTTAAAGTTCTAATGACACATTAGGCAACATTTTCAACACATTTCACTATTAAAGTAAAGATTTAGATTTTTTTTTAAATACTTAAAGGGACTCAACGGAGTTTGATCATTTTCATACTCGTGACTGCCACCTCTGGCCGTCCGCGTAGCTGCAGTCTCCATGTTAAGCTGGTGAATGACTGGTGACTCGGCCCGAACACGCAACTTTAGAGTGACGGTGCAGGCTTATAGCTGCAATTGAGTGGAATAGGTGTGGGCTCACAGTACAGCGCGGGACATTGCTGGAGCATGTAGGGGGTGGAAAATGTATTAGTAGTAGTCCCTTTAATATAAAACTGATGTTTATTTTTCACTTCCTTACCGGATATGGGCACAGGAAGTGACATACGTAGAGGTAAACAACAGGTACAAAGATAACCTTTCCTCCAATCACCTCTTCATTGATGCAAAACTAAGATTAATATATTTCTCAGATGTTATCCATCAAAATAAGTCATATTTACTAAAGAATTATAACCTGTTTTTCGCCCTCCATCTTATTAGACAGTATCTTCTGAAAGACAATCAGCCCAAAGATAATAACTAACGATGCTAAGGCTGGCACACACAGTCCAGTCCCTGCATATGTGCTTCAGCTTTAACTTCTAGGGCTAATCTATCTGCGCTAGAGGTTTATCATTTCTAAAACATGAACTGTTTTTGCTGGACAGATGTCAAAATAAAGACTTTCATGCTGTATATGATTCAAATGAGGCATTTGGTTAGAATTGTGCCTCATCAGAGACTTCCCATTAAAATGTGAACTCTCTTTTTAGGCCTCAGACCATTTGAGAACGTTGTGTATGCAGAACATGGTGTGGAATTACTGCAAGAAAATCAGCCCCGAGTGGAAGCACCAGGTAAAAAGTGTTATCTTAAATGAGAAAACTGTAAACAAATATTCTGTAAACTTGTATTTACGGTGACTTGTTGTTGTCGGTTCACAGCTGGAGCAGAAAATGGTCGCCAGTGAGCTCTTCAAAGACAAAAAGGACAACTACCCACAGAGCGTCCCCAAGTTGTTTGTCAGCACTCGACTCAGTGAGATTTGTTTCTTTACCTGCCCTAACCCTCCAATAATTATTCTTATTCTAGTCTCGGTTATAGTTTAGGCCCTAAATGATACCCTAAGCTTTAGGGTACCTTACACTTACTGGTAGGATTATGAGTCTTTTATGCACTGCACTGCAAAAAAGGAATATCTAGATTTGTTGAACTCATAATCAGAATATTGATGTCAGTTTAAGTTGTTTTGACTAGTTAAGATTTAATTGCTGCTTTGATCTAGAATCTAGATTATTTTACTTTTTCTGGGCTGTTTCAATGCATTGCTTCTTATTTCAAATAAGCGTACATAAGCAGTTTTATTTTCTTATTTTAAGCGAGATTACTTTAGAACCAGTCAGAAGTGTCTAGATGACAGTAGAAAATAAATCTAATCTGGTCGAAACTACTCAAAACCAGATTAATATTATATGAGAACTAATCACTGAGAGAGACCTTTTTCACTTAAGTCATACAAACTTACTGTACGACTGGTTTTTACCTTCTAAAAATAAGTAGTGGACAGTTTCATTCTGATACTGTCTGATACTGTGATACTGTCCTAAGAGCTGTTGTGACAAGTAAATTTCTCCATTGTGAGATCAATAAAAAACTATCTTATCTTATCTTATCTTATCTTAAGAAAACAGGTGACAACTTCTATTCCAAATACATTTTACTGCAAAAGCTCTCTCTCGTCTTAGTTCATCTTGTGTAAGATAATACTTCCAGGACTGCCTTGAGGTTCTTAATCTCAAGTCTGGGACTTTCCTGGTTAAATAAAGGTTAAATAAAAATAGATTTAAAAAATGTGTACATTTGAATGACAAATAGAAAGAAAAAGATCTGTCTCTTATACAAATGAGATCTGGTTTGAACCGTTCACATTGAAGAGCCATCCAAAAGACCTGATTCAGTCCGATTTACGCCACATCATTACTCTACTAATCATCGCAAGACAAATGCCTTAAATGAACTTTTTAAATTCAGCCAGAATTTGCATATGTTTGGTCTAGGGTCTAAGATAAAATAAAACATCTTGAACTTTTTTCTCCATTCAATTATTTTTGTATCATTATCAAAAACTCCCAGCAAGTTTCTTATAAATGTTTATTTCTCTTTAAGCGGCTTCATTTAAGCCCTAACCTTTGCTCGACCATCTGCTCTATTTCCTCACAGATGGAGAGGACATTAACCCCAAAGTGGCTCAGAATCTGGGCAACGAGAAGATGAAGGTTGGTTCCTTGTAGTTTAATGGTATTTTGTCGGTGCCTTCTCATATTATTTGTGCTCATTTCTCCTTCTTCTGTCGACGTAGTACGCAGTGCCGGTCACCAAATACGACAGAAAGGGCTACAAGGCTCGACCTCGACAACTGCTGCTCACCGGCAACAGCGCGATCATCGTTGAGGAGGGCAAACTCAAGCAACGCATCGACTACGGGTCCTTAAAAGGTTGATAGTGTCTTCTATAGAAAGCAGTGATGGGCGAGTCAAGCCGTGTCACACTTTGAGGCTCTCCGTTCAAAAGTGTTTCCAAAGAGCTCTCCAAAGCTGCTTCATTCTGTGAACACTGACATCTTGTGGACAAACCTTGTTATTGCACTTTTACGGCTAAGTTCCAAGCTTGGAGGCAAATGTGTGCGATAGAAGTTTCAAACAGCCATATGGTGCTGGGGCCTCGGTCACCTGCTCGCACTGTTGCCCCGAGGCAGCTCTGAATAGAGCATTTGTGAAGGATGCGCGATATTTTATTTCATTCAGTGAAAGTTGATCGATAGTCCCTTATTTCCTGTTCGCTCCTCACATTTCCCACATCTAGTCACAGAAAACTTGCACCACGAACGCGTATATTGGGAAGGGAGGGAAATGTGCGCATATTTATTTATAGACTAACTTATTTATCACCAAATGAGAGACCAGAATACGCCGTGGTTTAGCGCCTCACCACTTGAAGCTGTCAAACCAAGGCAACACACTGACGCGCTCTGAGCCAATGACAGACAGAGACTCGCATTGAGCCATGTTTTGAGTGACTCAGCGAAACACGGCTCGCAGAGTGAAGCACTTTTTGAGACACTGACACGCCCTGGCCCGATGCTTCGATACAATTTGCTTCAGGAAGAACGACACAAGCCCCAGAGCTCCGGTTTCATTTGCCCATCACTAATGGAAAGTAATGTAGTTTTAGTATGATTTGTTTGGTTTTAAAATGTCTCCCCCATCTTTCCAGGCATCTCAGTCAGCTCTCTCAGCGACGGCCTGTTTGTTCTGCACGTGCCCAGTGATGACAACAAGCAAAAGGGAGACGTGGTTCTACAAAGTGACCATGTCATCGAAACGCTGACCAAAATCGCCATTTGTGGAGATAAAGGCAACCACATCAACATCAACCAGGGCAGGTGAGGCGCTCGGAAACGGAAATGTATTGGATTATTGGATTGTTTCCTTTACGTCTGTGAGAATTGGTCTTGAATCTTTTTAGCTTATTGTAAAATCACTTCACATTCCTTGTTAATCATGGCTGTGTTTGTGTGTTCAGTATAAAGTTCACTGCGGGACAGGGCAAAGAGGGGATCATAGACTTCACTCCTGGTTCTGAATTACTGGTGGCCAAGTCCAAGAATGGACATTTGTCTGTGGTGAGTTCATCAAGATTTCTATGTTACTTACATGGGTATTTATTATTATTAATCAAGTTTTTTTTTCTTCATTTGAAACTTGTGCTAGTGTCATTCAATGTTTAAAATTCAACAAAGGTGCCCTACGTAACTTTTAACATTAAAAAAGCAACTATTTGATACTGGTGCATATTTGATATTTTAGCAACCCAGTGGCTGTGTGGGTGCAGCATGACACCTTTGCTTTCCAGCACAGTGGTCTCTATGCTCCAGGATCAATTGATTTTAGGGTTTTGTAACAGAAACTTACTAGAAACCCTAAAACAATTGATCCTGGAGTGTCATAGAGGCCACTGTGCTGGAAAGGAAAGGTGCCATGCAGCCACTGGGTCACTAAAGCCAAATTCACACATACTATGCCACGCAGCCGGGACCCTGCCTTTACCCAGGTCGCCCCATTGTATGAATGTGAAGAATCCACGGGTTCAACCTGGACATATGGACTAGTGCGGTGTGCATGTGAATGCGCACGGCGATTGGCTAATCAGCCTCTTGGGAGTGGCAAAAGTGTTTTTTAAATTCATTGTCGCTCATGTTGAGGAGCACATCAGAGAAGGCCACTGGGTCCAAATGATTTGTTTGCGCTGCAAGACTAATTTCCAGTAGACTGCTCTTGTCCATGTGCCTGTGTGCGCTGTCGCTCCATGTCCATTTCTGTCTTTTCTCTTTCCTCGATCAATGACATTACCATTACCTAGTTTTTGAGGATCTGTACTTTGTTTTGTTGACAACTTATTACTTTTACTCCACTACATTTGACAAACAAATATAATACTTTCTACTCCACTACATTTCTAAAATGTTGCCTAGTGCACCTTTAAATTTCATATTTGTATTGACTCTTGCTTGATCTTGTTTGTCGCTGCAGACTGCTCCGAGACTGAACTCCAGATGATGTGGACCACAACGGACCGGGACTAACCTCTTACTCCATCGCCCAATCAGGACTTGGGGACTCCCCTGCCTTAGCCAATCAGAGCCCTGCTGTGCTCCCCATAAGTCAGCACACGCTTCCAATATGAAAAAACAAATCCAGCAAGACTAATTGATATATTTATGTTTCTATATTATATTTTTTGGAGATTAATAACGGATGTTTTGAATATACTGATTTTATATGCGAAGCCAAGGAATAACAAAGTTTTGGTGCATTTTCTGCTTGCACCTCGTGTGTTTTGTATGCTTTATTTGAGAGGAAAAGCAGGACCAAGGAATTATGCAAAGCGTTGCCCAATTTGAAACTACGATTTTAAAAAGTGAATTGTTGTTGATGAAGATTGGGACTGTCTGTTTTTGTTCCTGTTTACAATCGTTTCCGCCACTCGACTCTTGGGGTTATGCACGTTGTAGAAGAAGCATCAAAGTATGTAGACAAGCTTTCCAGAGGTTTTGGAGAAGGAACAACAACTTGGGATGGCACTATATGGATAAAATAATGAATGTGTATGCGTAATCCACAACTATTTGCAAGAAATGTATAGAGCGTGGGTGATGTATGTGATTCGAAGGGAAAAGAATAAGTAGGACGATGGTACAGCAGTGATTTTAAGATGTGCCTTTGAAACAGCTAATTTATTCCTAAAGATGAGCTAGTAATGCTACTGTGCTGTGCAAATATGGTTAGCTTTTTAACTAAATTATATTGACAAAACCAAAAAAGTTGTGTTAACATATTTCTTTCCACACTTGCCCAGAACTTTGCAGAGTACTATAATTTTGGTGGCACATCTTGATCGATAAAGTATCACGAGGCCTGATGTTGCTCGACTCCTGCCTCGCAGTGACTTTCTGCTTTGTTTTTAATTGCAAAGCCAACACACAAGACTAATGCCTCAATCATTGTGGTTATGGGAAACTGTGATAGCTTACCATATACTTGCTCTGAGAAGCCAGCATTTCAAAAATAAGTAAGTCATTGTCATTTGAAATCACTGAACATGTCTAAGGGCTGCACGTCTGACCACTATTAAAGGGGTGTGATCCACCTAAACACCAATTTTATTTTAATTTTTTATTTTCAATGATTTATCCTTTGCATTACTGCCATATCTTTTGGCTTTTGCCTTACAAGGTAGCCACACCAAATTATAATTTTATTGCCTAACTTATAAACATTTCAAAAGCTCAGGTTACGGCTCATTACTTTTCTCTTTCTAAAGTTGAGACCAATCACTGACAGTTTAAATTCCCATTCATTTTAAGTAAACCGCTTTTCTAAACCAAAATACAACATGCATTTTGTTAATTCCTACCTGCTTCACGCTTTAAGTTTCAAAGCGGTGCAATAAATATAAAAAGAGTGTAAAGTGTGCACTTAACACGTTTTATTTCGCCAAAGCAGCAATGATGATTCTTAGTGATTCTGTATTGTATAAGTTGTGATATTTCTTGAGTTGAATGTCTTTTTCAGGAGGGATTTGTAAATGTACAGTTGTGTTATAAATGAGAGACTCAAGCCAAGTAAGGTTTGAATATGTTTTAAAAAAATCTAGAGTGAGAAAAAAAAAGCTTTACGTATTGTTTGACGTTAACTTTTCATGTGCCTTTTTGAATAGTTTGTATGGGATCATAAGAGAAATACCTCCTTCACTGTCCAGGCACCTCCTTCCTCTGTAAATATGAGCTTATTATTATGCGAAATTCTAACTTTCAAACACACTTCTGTCATTACTGTATCATTATGCCAACACACTAAGGAATACTAAAAAATCTGAACAATAAATCTGAGACTATAGACACATGGTTGCTGCATTTGTGTTTATTTCATGTTTCATCATCTCCTACCGCTAACCAGAAGGAGGGTGGCAGTGTTCTTCGGAGGTCAAGCGTGGTTCTTCAACTTTATTTCCTCAGTGCCAAGGGGCGTAGGTTTGGTGTCAGCTTTGGTGGGGACACTCACTGGTGCCTGAGACTACACCCATTGACGGAGGGTCTGGGGGTTCTCCCTCTGGGGAAAAATAGTCTATAATAAACCATATTTGCAATAATTTGGCGACTTTAACCTCTTAAGCCCGTGGCTGTTTTTTCCGAATTTGGTAAACATATACTCTGGAAGGCTTTTAACAGCTTGTAAAATGTCTAAAATGTTCATATTGCTCTCTTATGATATGAATGTCTATGGGGATACTGTAGATGTGAACATTTTCAAGAAAATCATACTGGGCCTGAGTAATTGAGGTTGAAAGACAGAAAATATGAATCCGGCCTAAAAGAGACAAACATTTTAGCAGGTCAGCAGCTTGTTTACATTGTGAAGAAGAAAATAAACATCAAACATAGTAACTACATGATAATTATTGACTTTTTACCAACTGTTTATCTCTGTAACAATAAATAATTGAAAAGTTATTGAGGTTTTGATTTAAAATAGTCTAGGCGGAATCCCATTGTAACAAATAGGTCACAATTTGGCACTTTTTGGCCAAAAAATTCAAATTTGTAATAATGAAATTGAAGTTTTTGGATCCTACTTATATATTTGGT